>JAUJYZ010001288.1:0-132897 GCA_033675265.1 Actinostola sp. cb2023 | reverse complement strand
CGTGGCTGGGATCCTGAAATTCAGCGAATTTCATTGGATGCTGAAATCAACACATGACTGATGTATTTGATGGTTCATGTGCTCAACAAGATCCAAACTTGCAAGGCGAACGAAAGGAATGACAGCGACGGTTATGTTTTCATACAATGATATGGTATTCCGTTATTGAATTCATGGATCCATGTTGAATTATAAAGCTTATGGAAATGAGGAGTGACTTGTGTAGACATAATTGATCTGCGAATAGTCGTAAAGGGCGATCTAACAATACATAAATTATAAAGTAAAGTAACGGCCTACAGACACAATCGAGCGTACTCGCTTTTGAGTATTCAAAGGAATATTTCAATAACCAAGCGGAAGACAGGAAGGTTCACATGCAAGGATGTATAGTAGAACATGTATTTATCGTCCAGCCTTTACCGGCAACAGAGCCAGAGAAGAACCGGTGATGAACGGCGAAGGATTTTAAACGGCTACACGAAAGATAAATGTACAAACTTGTGTACTTGTTAGTTTTGAATATTCAAACAAACGTAAATACTACGTAGCCAGTAGACTCTTCCCACAGTACCCGCTCTCAGCGGGTCTTTAGTATGAGCATGCGCTCTGACGACTTGGTCGTCCCCCCCCCAAATTTACGACCGAGCAACAGGGTTTCCCAGAGCCAAGCGACAAACCAAATGACGAGCGGGCTCTGGGTACGAGAATGGGCTCCCTGTGAAATGCTCTACCAAAGAACATTTTGCTCTGTCCAGGGAAATTCATGCATTTATGTATAAATTGATGTCATATGATACTGATGATGCCATTGATGTCATATGATACTGATGATGTCATGATGTCATTGATGTCAAATGATACTGATGATGTCATTGATGTCCTATCAGATGATACTCATGTGATGTGTATACCACTTTTCAGTCAATAAAGTAAAGTAGACGTAGACATTGTAGTCTACCAATGTGGTAGTTCATGCTGCCGTTCAGAATGGCTTTATGTAAGATTAATTTATAAATGGAAACAGTGTTTGGTGTTTGGGACGTTACTATTTTTTCATAGCCGGTCTAGGACTGACAATTTGTAAGTGCTGTTGATTTGAATATTATTTCACGAAAAACGTTACGTTGCGCTACACTGATGATGCACGGAATGTGACTCCGAGGAAGTTTGACCTTGGGTCATGTTTGTTCGTCTGTCATCGCGAAAGTTAGTTTACATGGAAATTTTCGAATTACCCAGCTTTCAAATAGCCTCCTCCGCAGGCAACTCTAAAATACTAAAACTCTATCAGATGGGTTTCCTGTGGCGCTGCATCGAACAGAGGGAGGGATCCCAATGGGTTTGCATGCGGAGGAGGCTAATCGTAAATGACATTTATAGGGTTTAGTATGAGTACACAGCCTCGTTCTGGTGTATTTTTTCAGAATTAAAAACGTTCATAACTCCGCAAGGACATGTCATTGTCGTCCTAAAACTTTTTACACTTATCTTATATAAATATTTTTCTTTTAGTGGAACATGTCAAACCTTGAAATTAAGCAATTTAGAAAATTGATGGTACATCATAATCATAATCATAATGCGGGTTTCGTACAGAGAAAAATACACATAGGGAGCACGGCAGAAACTGGGCTGCCTGTGGTGATGACGCGTTTTTGCAAGCGTTTTGTGTTTTTTGATTATGCACGCGCTGGCTCATCAGTAAATTGGGATTCCTGTGGTTCACGCTGACGTTTTTTGCGGTTATCCACAGTATGATAGCGCGGGCTCATAAACAAAGAAAACGTAACGTCACTTTATTTAGACAGCCATATTTATTATATATTTATTCGCGATCTTATTGTAGAAAACCGCAAAAACGTCAGCATCAGCCACAGGAATCCCAATATACTGATGAACCCGCGTGCAAAAACCGCAAAACGGTGGCGGCTAAATGGGATACCTCAAAAGGACCTCATTAATATATAACAATAGAACGATGCAGTAACACAATAGATTCGCTCTATTGTTTGACACTCGAAGGTCCTTTTGAGGCATCCCATTTAGCCGCCACCCGGCCCCGCAAAACGCGTCTTCACCACAGGCAGCCCAGTTTCTGCCGTGCTCCCTTTGCACAGGGAGCCCAACATTATACCTTATTCAACACAGGAAGCCCAATATAATACGTATTCGCGCGCGCTCTACCACAGGAAACCCATAAAAAAAAGACGCGCAAATATAAATGTATTTATATTTATTATTAAATAGCCTCAAAAGCAATGGTTGGGCTGCCTGTGGATTTCAAGAAACAACATGTCGCAAAGCATGGTGGTAAAAAATGACAGCAAAAAGACAATAGAAATGATGCATTGTAGTTAAAAGCAAGTCGATATTTTTGCCAGCTTGTACCGAATAGTATGCTGCCTTGCTCGCTCGCTTCAGGCTCACTCGCTGCGGCAGCAATAATTTTATCCTATTAAAATTTTTATTTATCGCCAATCTAGACTAACCTGTATATCCCATAAATATAACCCTAGGCCTAGATACAGTAGTTCTATTTTATAATTACTAAATATATTTTATAGTAAAGAGATACAGCCCTTTGCAAAAATGATCAGTATACCCATATATCAGGTGCATTATGGGTAATTGAAAAAGTCCCCTAAATGATGTTTCACGCAAGCAACATTGGTGAAACTCTAGAATGTTATGTGTTTTAGTCTCTAGTTTGTTGTTCGTAAGTCTCTGCTGCATATTTTGTGGAAAAACTCTAAAATAGTATTACCCATAATGCACCCAATATATGGATATACTGATATACTTGATTTACAGAATTTTTGCAATTGGCTGTAAATATCATAGTATATATAGAGGATATTACACGGCGGCGCGAAGATATGAATTTTATTTTCAAGTGGTAAAAACAATATTTTACGAACGAGCGCAGAGTGAGTAAAATATTGTTTTTAACACGAGAAAATAAAATTCATATCTTCAAGCCACCGTGTAATGTTCTTTTTATCATATAGACCAAAAAAAATTGACGAAAAAAAAAAAATTATCTAAAAGTACTGAGCCCGACGTCATCGATATCCTCACTAGTACTGAGGATATGGAAAATACGCCACTCGGGTCCCGGATGTAGTTTCGTACGAATTCTACGAGTCAGATATTTTCCAGTAAAACACTCGTGTCTATATAATAAAAGACTTTATTTACTAGTAGCGAAAACTAGTTTCGTTTTTTTTTTTCAACTTAATTAAGTAAATAAAGTGCGTAAAGGAATAAAATGAAGGTATAGAACCTCGTCTTATATGGGAGGTTTTACGTGTGACGTAGTGGCCGTCAAGATCTACAAAACGTTCGAGCCTAACTTTCAAAGTCTGTTAGTTTTTCTTCAAGCAACTAGATGACATTTGTTTGTTTGTTTATAAGTAACTTATATTTGGTATATTTGACAGATATTTAGACTTCACCGATCTAAAATTGAAGTTTTGAGCAAGTAAAATGACGGTTTGACGGCCACTCGCGACATATTTTGACGTCAGAAAAAGATTCCATAAAACCTCCCATACTATGACATTTACAAAGTCCTTTGGGGTCTCAGAAAATATAAAAGTAGAAAAAGAGACGCAGAAATATATATATACAGGAGCCCGCTCCTGATATATATTATAGTTAAAAACTTTTTTATAGTTTTAAGGGCATTATCATGGACCATAAAAAAGACTGGGTGTTTCATAATATTAACTAGACGCTCTACTAGCGTGAACTTGGGCTTCTTAATAAAGCTGTTTTGATAGATTTAAATGTGAAACCTAATAGCTTGTATCATCATACAGAAGTAGTTTTAGCCTACATGTATTACTTGCAGAATTTAAGTCACTCGTTGCGTAACTCAGTAGAGCATACATACGTAATTAGCTTCAACACTCACACTCCTAGCTGACAGCTGCATGGCGAAGCACATTTCGATTACCTTGCAAGAAACGATTTCATAAACTCAAGTAAAATTACCGGATCGAGTTAAGCCACAGACATCTGTTAGAAATACACTTTCAGACAGAATTGCAAGGCCAAAAAGTATTCTCTAGGATATTTGCATATTTACTAAGCAGTATTAATGAACGACTCGACTGGCTCGAGCAAGGGAGCACGGCAAAATCCTTTTTGAATGCTGCTGGTGATTTGATTTATCGTTACGTACGTCTGCCATCTTGAATTTCGTTGATAAGCTGCTGACCACAACTTCTGTATACTCAAAAATTGGAACGATACAGAGAAGATTAGCATGCGCATGCGCTATGGTGACCACTTGCAGATTTGGCGCCAATCTCGTCCCCAGAGCCTGCGTTACTTTCGACCAGCGGCGAAGAACGTAGGTCGCTGGCCGAAAGTAACGCAGGCTCTGGGGACGAGATTGGATTTGGGGTAGAAACACAAAAATAACCGTCTGTAATCTTAGACTTGGGCATTCCACAGGAAGCCCAAGTAATTATTGGAGAGCGGCGATAAAAAGAGCGTTTCGCGCGGTGTCAGTTCAGCGTAGCCTGATTCAGATGACACATGAGCCGTCTGAAAATCAGGCTAGTTCAGCCACAGGCAGCCCAACCATTGCTTTTGAGGCTACTAAATAATTCAAAAAAATTTTTTTTGATGGGCTTCCTGTGGTAGAGCGCGCGCGTATAACCAGGGGGGGTTGGACACGGTCCGATAAGGATCATGGTTGTTTTATTTGACCAATCACATTACGCGATTTCACATTTGGCGGGAAGAGGTAAAAGCAAAGATGGCGGACGAAGGTGAGTACGAAATAGCTTTATTTTGTACGTTTTATAACCGCTAAGCTCCTAATATCTTAGCAGTACAGAGTTTGTGTTGCTTTGCAAGTGATATGTTGTTTTCGTAGCTTTTTGTTGCTGTTTTGTGTCTGAACGTGTCGATCAAAATCTTCTTTCAGTTCTGTCTCTCTTTGCATTTCACCATTTCTGACCTGGGCTGGTGTAGTTATTTTAAACTTTTTAACTGTCCAGAAAGATCGAAAATCTTGATGTTAACACTACAGATAAAATGATAAATTTGCTTTGCATTGATGTGATGGCTCCCCATGGCTCCCCTCTACTTTTTGAGATATGAGAAGTTAATTTATGTTGTTTTTGTATTGTTTTCATAACAATCCATATTCAACAGTAAGTTGTTCAACAGTACTACAAAGTATAATTCTGTCAAGAGATCCTTCAAATCTATGGCCACTAGTGACTGGAACTTACTTTACAATGAAATAAAGAAGGTTCCAACTGTTGGAGCTTTCAAACATCAATATAAATCACTAATATTTTCGAATTTGTCCCATAGACAATAGAGTCTGATTTATTTTGTACTGATTACAATGTATTCAAACATCAATACAAATCCAAAATTTCAATAATTATGTCCTGTATAGTCAATAGAGCTACTTGAGTTTATCTGTAATAATAGCCTGCGTAGCTTGGCGGTTTTGTCTCTTCCCCTTCCCCCTCCCCCTCCTACAGTATGTGGTTCTAATTGTGAACAGTTCTAATTGTGAACACTGTTCAGTTAATGTGTACCCTGGGTAGCAGAGACTATTATTTTATCTCTCTAAACTCTACGAGAGTGCCTACAGCTCGAGAGAAAAAAAATGATAGCATCTGGTAACCAGCGTACACATTAACTAAACAGTGTTCACAATTAGAACCGTTCACAATTAGAACCACATACTGTACTCTAATAATTCCATTTTACATTCATGTCTGAAGATAATACAATTATTTAGGTGCATGTAGAAATTGTAGAAATCTCCAACAATGGAGTAAAAAAACCTGAAATATAAATAGGAATGAATATAGTTGGAAAAATACCAATCTTTTGATTGTCACTGTCACTGTAATTACAATTGATAGCGGATTTCATTATTATTTTCATTATCAAGCTTTATAATATAATTTTATTATAGTAAATTATAGATGAGTAAATTATTATAGTTGGCCCATTGTTATTGTATTGTGATTGTTATTGTCAGTTTATCATAATTATTTTGATTGTTTATCATTTTTCCTTTTAGGTATATACAGTAGCTGGATAAATACTATACATTCCTGTTCTTAGGCTGTGCATGCCAGTTCACTGAAAGACAGTCAAGACCATAAAAAAGGACATGACATGACTGATGTATAGATTTGTCACTGAACAAAATGCACTTGTGCTGCTCACTATTATTCTCATTTTTACTGACATTTAATTTATAACTTAATAAATAGCTATTTATCCATATTGTGGTGTTTATAATATTACATAGTATTCAATTTTCATTTTATACTCGTGTTTTAATTTATGTACACTCATTTAGTCCAAACTAGCTACATGTAGTTAACCTGCAAATTCTCATTAGTACATTATATTAGTTGAATTTTAGTACAATTATTAGTTGTATTTTGTTTTGAATTGATCTTTTTTATCATCATACTGTTTATAACATAGGTATGATATAACGCACACTCTGATTGGTTGGTTAGCATGTGTCTGTAAGCTCACGGACATACACTACGGCTACAGACACGCTCACGTCATCGCCATAGCGTGCGCTCGCTACGCCTCGAGCAACTTTATGCTTCTCTCGTGCTCTCCCAAATTCCTGCGTGCTTCATAACTCGATGGACGCACACTAAGCATTGTCCGACCATTCCTTAAATATTAATGGGCTGCGTGATACAAAAGTACCTTGTGAATGGCAAAATGTAGCGGTGTGTATGACCATACCCACATGAAAAGCTGCAAACTCCTGATATGAAACACCATAGCTTGCCCAAAACAATCAATCTCTGGTTAGTAAGAAAGTGAAATGAGCAGAAAATATTGAAAAATTAGCTCAAATGGTTAAAAACAAACACACTAAAATTATGAGGTCCCTTTAGGTTGACGCAGTCCAATAAATTGTTGTAATTTGGAACATGTAATAAATGACAGCTTGTTGTTGATTTTATTGATGGATTGGGATACAAGGACTTCATTATATTATTTATACTCTTATTTTTTATCACTTGTAATTCTTGATCTCTTCCTTTTAGTTGATTGATTTATTGATTCATTTGTTCATTTATTTATTAAACTTTGCTTATTTATTTATTTTCAAGTTACACTATCACAAATTCTAAATGAACTAAACAATGCTGTTATAGTTAATACATTTTCTTCTGGGCATATACTCTTGTTTTTGACCAGCATTCGTACTTACAGTGTAAGCCGAGACTCAATAATTAGTCTAACGTCTTTTTTACGACTGACTGGTCTCGCAAAAATAAAGTTTCACCGAATTTCATAGGTATTTTTCATTTTAAATCTGTAGTGAATAAATAGTTTCGTATGAACGTACATACTTTTTCTGGAATGTCGTTTCAGTTTGATTTGAGAACGTTAATTGTTTTTTTTCCTCTATAAAACGACGTCCTTTTTCTCATTTTCGTAAGCTTTAAACTTAAGGTGATTCCCTTGAATTGCATTGCGCACGCTCTACTGCGCACGATTCTGAATAAAAGTTTAGTTGACGAGCGCGCGCTAACTTACGCCATCGAGCTCGCGCACATTGGAGACCATTGGAAATCGTTAAATATTTCAAGTGTAACTGAAGTCTTCTCAAAATAAATCGAAAACGAGCACGGTGACCCCCATTTTTTATTCAATAACTTTCATCACACTATAGTTCTCTAGTATATAGCAAAGTATTAAAAAAAGTTAGGATTTCAAACATAAAACAAAATTGAATGAAAGCATAGGAGTATCGATTTTTAGACCCTCTCGGTGGTTCGAACATCTGTGTTTTTTGTTCTATTTTTCGACAACTATGCAAAATTCGAGCATTTTCTTACTATCAGACGGTAGGCTAGAGATACAAAAGCTATAGCAACCACTTTAGTTCATTATTAATAGTTTGTCTTTTAAGTTGTGGAAAATTATTTACCCGATCCCGATGTCACGCGAGACTCGACTGAAAGACCTAAAATACCATAATTTCAAAGCAGTGTAGCGCAAAAATGAGCGCGGTGACCCCCTGTTTTTAGTGCATTTTTTGAAACTCAATACCGTAATGTATCACCATGCCAAGTTATAGAAAATTCTAGGATTTGCTTCTATTTCAAGGGAATCACCTTAAGAGGGAATGTCCACTATAGTCCGGCAGATTGGTGAATATTTTGATAAGAATTGTGGGTTTTATGATAAAAGCACCAAATTTTGTACAGAGTTAGTAAATAAGCTACCTATCAATATTGGATATGGACCCCATCGCCGTTCATCCCCTAAGTTACGATATTAGCCGTTAAGGTATGGTAGGTCTAATATCAGCATGGAAACGAGGCTGTAAAAAAGATCATCGTTATCCAGTGCAATTTTGAACAAGATAAGAACAAACAATTAACCCTAAACACATAAATATAAAATGTGTTGATACAAGTACTTTCTTCAATATCATGTGATAGGTCACGTGACCTTAAATATATTGATTATGGCAAATAATTAATATTCATATAGTGACTCAGTTTGCTGTAAAAAACGTGGCAGTTTTAAAGAGTGCAATCTTTTAGCTACAATCTGCAAGTTTGAATACAAACTTTAAGAAAATAAAGCAAAATTCAATTCAAAATTATCTTTTAATAAAAGTCTCCATGGGAAGTAGGTCATTGGACTGGAATTGGGTAGCCTGTGGATAAGAGGCCAGGTTACCTTTGCCATACACCTGTAATCCTTTCAGTTTTGGTATAATTATTAGTTTAGATCTTCAATTTGTGCTGCTTTTTAACAACTTAAAATCGTTATGGAGGTAAGATTATCATTCTCTTGATATGTTTGTAGCTTTTCTGTTTGATTTGTATGAAGTAATATTCATATTTTGTTATTTTTTATTGATTTTATTCAGTTAGATGAAACATGATAGTCGTTCGTGTAAAAGTATTACTTATTCTCGTTTTTGTGAACCTTGTTTACAAAATCCCGATGACAGACAAGGAATTAGCTACATCGGCATCTAGCTCACAAGATGCATCACCTCTCAATTGGTCGGTATGTATTCTATGCCAAGAAGAGACAAATGAAGTATTGCAATCCCCTGAAAACACGAGGAGAGATGACATTGACAGTGGTACAGGATATCATTCACTGGGTGATAATATAATAAGCTTTCATGAGATGGGATTTCTACCCATGCCGATATATCTTTCAAAATTAGACGAGGGTGGAGGCATCGGAGCAACCTTAATGCACCACGAAGCGAAATGGCACAAGAGCTGTCGGAACAAGTTCAACAACTTGAAGTTGCAAAGAGCAGCAAAAAGAAAGCTTCAAGATACTGATCCTGAAAATGTCAAAGCTGCGAAATTTACTAGAAAAAGCTTGGGAATTACTTCTACAGCAACTTCTAAGCTAGATCAAAAATGCTTCTTTTGTAGCGAAACATCGGGAACACTACATGAAGCATCCACGTTTAACATGGATACGAAAGTTCGTGATTGTGCTCTTTTACTGCAGGACTCAAAACTACTAGCAAAACTGAGTGCTGGTGATCTTATCTCTCAAGAAGCAGTTTATCACACTAAGTGTTTAGTATCATTGTATAACAAAGCTAGAGACAGTCGATTGCACAGTGATGACAAGGCGGATAATGACAAGGTTATTCAAGGTATTGCACTAGCGCAGTTAGTGGCATACATAGAAGAAATCCGTCTTGAATCTGATAATGTTCCAGTGTTTAGGCTTGCAGATATTGTAAACTTGTACTCTTTGCGTCTGCAACAACTAGGGGGAGATGCATCTAGAAAAATTCACTCTACTGATCAGAATTATACAGAATTCTAGCTAACATCCCTGGAATGCAGGCTCATAAACAAGGACGAGATGTACTCCTTGTATTTGAAGATGATATCGGCCTGGCTCTAAAGCAAGCTTATGAACGTGATTTCGATAGTGAAGCAATGACATTGTTACAGGCTACTAATATAGTACGTCGTGACATACTAGCAAAGAAAAACACTTTCAATGGTGGATTTGAGAGCAGATGTCAGCAAGATGCAGTACCTGAACTTAAAACCCTAGTGGGTATGATTTTGGGTGGTCCTGATATAAAGACGCAGTCAAGTAAAATGATTGATACGCAAACTACACTCACTATTTTTCAACTTCTTCTGTTCAACTCAACCAAACGGTGTCGCAAAGAAAGCACTGCTAATTACCATTCAACCAATCGTGAGCCGCCACTGCCTGTTTATTTGGGCCTCGTGTTACATGCAGAAACACGAAAACGCGGTCTCATTGACAAGCTTTATGATTTGGGATTATCCATCCATTATGACAGGGTCCTAGAGTTGTCTACTGAGATGGGGAACAAAGTATGTACCCATTTCGAATCTGAAGGTGTTGTGTGCCCACTTGAATTACGCAAGGGAATATTTACAACCGCAGCTGTTGACAACATTGACCATAATCCGACTTCCACAACTGCTGAGGGTGCGTTTCACGGAACTGGTATATCCCTATTTCAACACCTCGAAAACAGCAACTGTGGTGAAGAACGGCAGCTTATCAGCGTCGACAATGCTCATGATCTTAACTCAAAGCGCATTTCACAGCTACCAGAGTATTACAGAACTGTGCCCCCCGTAATTCTTCCTAAGTCTGTGCCAGCAGTCCCACCTGTCCAAGATACGTCTATAAAGAGTTGTTTTAAATTTAAGTCTGCCTGCAAAGAGGAATTCAAATGGCTTGATCATGTCAGAGACGAACTCAACAAAGACATTTCTGAAGACATTGTAAATATTTCGTGGGCAGCTTACCATGCAAGTATGATAAATTCTGACCAGCCATTCCCGTTAGATGTTTGCTCGTTAATGCCATTGTTTGAAGAAGAAGCTGCCTCTGTGACAATGATATACGTCACGCAATTGATGTTGTTAGCCAGGCAGTCAGGTTTCTAAATCCAAATCAGATACCTGTTCTTGCTTGTGATCAGCCTCTTTATGCAATTGCAAAGAAAATACAGTGGAATTGGCCTGAAGTGTATGGCGAAAACAAGCTCGTTATTATGTTTGGAGGATTTCATACAGAACTTGCCGCACTAAAAGCCATTGGACATTGGATTGAGGGTAGTGGTTGGACCAACGCACTTGTTCAAGCAGGGGTGACAACTCCAGGGACGGCTGATTCGTTTCTCAAGGCATCACACGTGTCCCGCACTAGACATGCACACCAGGTGACTGCTTGCGCTCTTTATATCTTAATGCAGCGCGCTTACCTACACTACAAGGAAAACGTCCCTGCACATGAAGAAACTCTCAACTTCAGTGTTTGGCAAGAGATGCAAGAGGTTGAACACCCACAATTCCATTACTGGTGGCTCACCTTACGATTTCAATTGACCATTCTTATTTTCATAAGGTCATTACGCGAAGGAAACTTCCAGCTTTACAAAGAAGCTTGCACGTCACTTGCTCCATGGTTTTTCTCTTTAAATCACCCGAATTACGCAAGATGGCTTCCGATCCATATCCGTGACATGGAAAGTCTCGAGAAGGTTGCCCCGTCAGTTGCCACAGAATTCAAGAAAGGTAATTTTGTGGTGCAGAAAACTCACCGTCAATTCTCTGCCATTCCGATCGATCAAGCACATGAGCAGAACAATAAAATCATTAAAGGGGACGGAGGAGCCATTGGCCTGACGGAAAATTCATCTCAACTGTTACGATGGATGGTTTCTGGCCCAGAAATATCCCGAGTAATCCTCGAGTTTGAGTCGTCGCAGGAAATTATCACCCAATCTCAAAGAGGACCGGAAACTCGTCACCATGAACAGGCAAGATCGACTCAAGAGAGATTTCACAAGCAAGTGAAAGCTCTCTGTAGCACAATTGAAGAAATGGGAAACCCATTCCTAGAGCCCAGCAAGGATTTGCTGGTTCTTGACTCACGTGATATTGCTGATCCAGGCGTCACTCAAACTGTGAGAACTGTCGAGAAAATAGGGAAGCAACAGTATGAAGAATTTGTGAAAGAACGCCTTGACAAGCGTACAACGTCTCTCAGTGAACCGATTAAAAGAAACAAGTTAACACTCTTCAGTACTTCTTCACAAAAGAAACACAAATCTAATGACAAAATGAAGATAAGTTCACTCAAAGATGATTGTTCCCTCTTTTCCCGTCTTTACATTTCATGTCAAGTTCGGGATGGCAACTTGGATGAATTTTTTGCCCATGAGAACCAGGGGTGTCCGCCATCTTTATCCCATTTTGGGAAACTCAGGTCAGGCACAAAATCAGATCTGTTGTCATGCTTAGAAAATGTGACGGAATCACAAGCAGAAATGCCACCTGTCCAAGTTTCAATGTTTGACGGAGCGGCTTTGGTTAACATGCTAAAGCCAGGAGCTTCAAAAACATTTGCAAATTACAGCGATGAAGTATTTCTTACCTACGTAAAAGGCCAGCTTCGTAGTGTACAAAGAATAGATGTCGTGTGGGACGTGTACCTCCCAAACAGCCTAAAAGCCACTACTCGAGAAAAGAGAGGAAGCGGAGTGCGCAGACGTGTCAAGCCTGACACAAGAATTCCTGGAAATTGGACAGAATTCTTACGAAATGATGACAACAAAGACGAACTGTTTAACTTCCTTGCTGAAGAGTTGATGACAATTGCTCCTGAATATGGAGAAGTTATCTCGACGAAAGGTGAGGTAGTGCTCTGCAACAAGTCCCGAGAAGACTTCTCAAATCTTTCCCCATGCAAACAAGAGGAAGCTGACACGAGGCTCATCCTGCACGCTGCCGATGCTGCTAAGTGTGGATTCACAAAGGCGATGATTCGCACAGTGGACACCGACGTTGTTGTTATAGCAATTTCATTTTTTGAACAACTTCGGCTGTCAGAACTTTGGATATCATTTGGTGTCGGTAAATACCTACGACATTTGCCAATCCATCGTATATCAAGAGAGATTGGTCAAGATAAGTCGAAGGCGTTGCTTGCATTTCATGCATTTACTGGATGTGACCAAACATCTACATTTGCAAGTAAAGGCAAGAAAACAGCCTGGGACGTTTGGAGTACACTCAACGAGTTAACACCTGTGTTTAAAGACTTAGGCAATTGTCCAACATTGTCTACTGTGAATGATTCCATGGCCATGCTTGAACGCTATGTCATTCTTATGTACGACCGTGCTAGTACATCCACAAGCGTAAATGAAGCATGCAAATGTGACCATGTCAAGTTTTAGTAGTTATTTCGTTTATAGTTAGAAGCGCGTGCCAAACATAGATTACGTGAGTTCCTGTCAGTAGACGTAACACTAGGCGTGACACGAACGTGCTACACGCGATGTGGATAAGATAATCCTGTTATCACAAAGATGGCATAAATGCGTGTCAAGAACCTTCGTTCTTACGCATTTTTCCCTTACGTGATTCCGTACTACGTGAATTGCTAAGCCAGGGCGTATAATTGCGTGTTTCCGTTGTTTACCAAGTTATTTAGCATTCTTTAGCGTACATAGCTTTTCCAAAGCATATTTAAGAAGTGAGCTTTCATAGCTAAATCAGTCCAGTTTGAAGCGAGACAAGATCAAGTCAAGTGAAGGCAGTAATCAACGAAATCTCTTTAGACTAGCACCTCAAGTGTTAATTGGTATGTAACAGATTACTTTTAGATTCAGTAATATTGACTTCGTATTGTCGCCGCTAGTATTCTATTCAGTTTAAACTATGTAAATCGCTTGTATGTGATCGCTATTGAAGACTGTGATACGTGTAGTATTAGTTATTGTTTAGTACAAAGATTGATTCTAATTATGCTTTTCAACATTGTATATTTCAGCGTATTACTTTCGCCCTTAGTTTACCCTTAGGTTATACCATTGGTTTACCCTGAGTTAACTTTTGTCAATAAAGCAGTTGTTAAATTACTTTGCTTCACTCGTCTTACAATCGTAAAAAGATCACTTGGTCACATTTTTGGCGTCGCGAGCAGGATTGTAAGATTGTGTTAAGTAGTGTAATAAAATAATTGTTGAGGGCGAAAGTAAAACAAAGATGTCTCTGTCTGCTGATGATGCAAAGACCCTACAAGAGAAGGTCGAACTGTTGCTGAAAGAACAGGAGGTAGCGAAGAAGGCCCTTGAAGACCTACAGAATCCATCACGTTCAAGTGGAGTCAAGCGTCAGTTTGTTGTCGTTCCACGAGAAAGAAAGATAAAAACATTCTCTGGAAGACCGAAGGATGGCTTTAGTGAACAGACGATTGAGGAATTCATTGAGGAAGTCAAGACAATAATCGGAGCAAGGGACATGAGCAAGGCTGAGCAGCTTGACTTCATCACCTCACATCTAGAAGGAGCTGCGAAAGAAGAGTTGAAAGTCTACCCAGAGGAGGATAGGAGAGATCCCAAGAAAGTGTTCGAAATCCTTGGCGATGCTTTCGGCGAAAAACGCTCGAAGCCGCAACTCTTGAAGGCATTTTACGATCGAAGACAGAAGGACGGAGAGAGTCTAAGAGAATTTTCACACGCTTTAAGTGAACTGTGGACTCGTGTTGTGAAAAAGGACACGAAGTGTTCGGCGGACTCGGACACCATGCTACGTGATCAATTTGCGGACAACGTGCGTGACGCTTTACTGCGGAAGGAACTTAAACGCAGTATAAGAGTGCGACCTGGTATTTCTTTTCTGGACATTCGAGAAGAAGGAATAAGCTGGTCTGAGGAAGAAGAAAAGTCGCCTCACGCAACCCAGCGTTTCAGAAATACCACAAGTACTTCGGAGGTCAAGGCTGAAAGTTGTATACTTCAAGGGAAAGACCCGCAGGATTCAATATTGCGTGACCTTGCCAAAATGTTGCAACAACAGCAGGAGGCTATAAAAGAGTTAACTGCTGCTGTGGCTCGACTGAAGTCATCACCTGAGAGAAAACCGCAGGGACAACTGTGTTACAAATGTCGGAAACCTGGACATTTTGCTCGTAATTGCACGCAGAAAGAGCCGGATACGCAAGGTGATGGTCGTAAAGATACAAAGAAATATGCGAGTGCTAGTGAGCAAGCAACTAATCAGGAACCCAAGCCACCGTCAAACTAGCACCCCCTGTCGCTATGAGTCAAGCGTCAGGAGGGGGCAGTTCTGGCTCATCGATTGTTACTTCTCCCAAAGACATCTACGAGAGAGCTGTAGGAAAATGTCCTGTCGTAGTCGTTGAGATGGGTGGAGTGCAAGTCAATTGTCTACTAGATTCAGGTTCTGAAGTGTCAACCATTACGGAGAGTTTCTTTAAAAAACATTTTCAAGGAAAAGATCTTCTGTGCACCAGCGGCTGGCTAACGCTTACTGCTGCTAACGGGTTGGACATACCCTATGTGGGTTACTTTGAACTCGATGTGTGTGCTCTAGGCATTAATGTTGCCCAAAGGGGTATACTCGTCGTAAAGGATCCTGAAGGCAAAGACGCAAGACAAAGGAAACAAGTTGTGCCAGGGCTTGTTGGCATGAATATCATATCTAAACTAAAGGACATGATTACGGACACTGATTATAAGGACAATCTAAGCGAGGAGTGGAAAAGTGTTCTACAACTGGATATTTGTGAATCATCTACGTCAGTAATAGGATTCGCCAAAGTTGCAGGTAAAAATAAAGTCAGGATTCCTGCTGAATCAGTTTCAGTCATTCAAGCAACAGGCTTGAATGGCGGGAAAATGGATTACACCGCCTTAGTGGAACCTGTAAGCTGGTCATTACCAGGAGACATTGTTGTTGTCAATACTGTAACGACAGTAATTGTAGGACGCATGTACATCAGAGTGGCAAATCTTGGAAGGGAGGATGTGTTCCTAAACCCTCGGACAAGGATTGGAGTCGTCCACTCAGTTGAGAATTGTGTAGTCCCCAGTGATAAAGTTGACTTCAAAAGGGTGTCGGTTAACGAGGAAATGGTCTGCTTAAAGGAATTGGAGTCTGATGAGAAGACTGATGTGTCTTCGGACTTTGCATGTCCTGTTGATCTATCAAACATTGACTGTACTAACGAGCAGCGACTAAAACTTTATGACCTGCTACGTAAGCACGCTGATTTGTTTGCAAAGGAGGATGAGGATCTTGGATATACTGAAACAGTAAAACACAAGATACGAACGGTGGATGATGAACCAGTATGTCAACCATATCGTAGGATTCCGCCCAATCAGTACCAGGAAGTGAGAGAACACATAAAGAAGTTGCTGGACCGGAACATCATAAGGGAAAGTTATAGCCCTTTTGCGTCACCTATCGTATTAGTACGAAAGAAAAATGGTTCACTCAGACTCTGTGTGGATTACAGAAAACTTAACGAAAAAACTGTTAAGGACGCATTTCCGTTGCCGCGTATTGAAGAGAGTATTACGTCGATAACTGACGCTAAGTGGTTCTCAACTTTAGACTTGGCTAGTGGCTTTAATCAAGTTGCCATGGATACAGAGGACAGGCCAAAAACTGCTTTCTCTTGCCCGTTTGGATTATTTGAATACAACCGCATGCCGTTTGGTCTAAAAAATGCTCCATCGACGTTTTCCAGATTAATGCAAACGTTGTCTTAGTGACATGGTCTATGTGTTGCTTCTTGTGTATCTGGACGACATCGTAGTGTACTCCGGTACGTTTGAAGAACATCTCGAGAGACTTGAAAAACTTTTCAACCGGCTAAGAGAACATGGACTTACATTACAACCCGATAAGTGCCACTTTCTTAAGCGTGAAGTAACGTATGTCGGACATTTGTTGTCAGCTGAAGGCATCACTACAGACCCGGAAAAGACTGCAGCAGTAAGGGAGTGGAAGACACCAACCACTGTAAAGGAGCTAAGATCATTTCTTGGATTTGTGGGGTATTACAGGAGATTCTGCAAGAACTTTGCTGCCATAGCAGGACCATTGCACGAACTTGTAAACACCTGCTTGAAAGAGTTGAAGGAACATCGAAAGCTGAAGGTCTCCTTCACACAGCGTTGGAACTCGAACTGTCAGAAAGCCTTCGATACGTTGAAGGAAAAGTTGACATCGCCGCCTGTACTTGGTTACGTGGATTTCTCTAAGCCATTCATCGTTGAAACAGACGCGAGTAACGAAGGTTTAGGTGCTGTGTTATCACAAGACCAAGATGGTCAGCGCAGAGTTATCGCCTATGCAAGCAGACGTTTGGCCAGTACAGAGAGGAATCCAACTAACTATAGTTCAATGAAGCTTGAGCTATTGGCGTTAAAGTGGGCAGTCACTGAGAAATTCAGATCGTACCTCCTTGGTTCAAAATTTGTGGTGTACACGGATAACAACCCGCTCAAGTACCTCAACACGGCAAAGTTAGGAGCATTGGAGCAACGATGGGCTGCACAGCTAGCATTGTTTGACTTCACTATAACGTTCCGAAGTGGCAAGAGTAATGCAAATGCTGACGGACTCTCGCGAAACCCAGTAGGAAAGGAACCAGTTGTGAATGAAGAAGACGGTTATACAGCCATAGAGAGTATACTAGCACAACCGACTACTACAATACCTGTTGAGCTGCGGTATGCCTGTGTGAATTCTCAATCACAGGAAGCCCAGAACAATAGAATAGACACTCATAGAGACATTGGACTTGATAGACAAGTCACACATGAGAAAGAGAAAGAGAGTGGTGTACCTGCTACTACAGCGTTTCCTTCGCACTCTAAAGCTGAACTTACTGAGATGCAGAACAGTGATGCAACAATAAGCCAATTCCTGAAATACTGGAAAGAGGGAAGAAAACCAAACTTCCGTGAGCGAAGGGGTATGCCTAGCAAATCCATATCCATGCTACGCCAGTGGGATAGGATGCAACTGGAGGCTGGAGTGCTGTACAGAGTCGTACAAGATCCAAACCATGGACAACTCAGACAGCTTGTTGTACCCACTGTGCTGAGAGACAACGTCATGCAGAGTTTACATGATCAGATGGGACACCAAGGAGTTGAAAGGACATCTCAGCTGCTGCGCAGAAGGTGTTACTGGCCTGGACTACACAGTGATGTAGATGTTTGGATAAAGAAATGTGAGCGTTGCACGTTATCCAAAATGCCACTGCCGCGCATCAGACCACCAATGGGAAACCTCTTGGCATCAAAACCATTGGAAGTTCTGGCTGTAGATTTCACTCTCCTGGAACCAGCGAGTGATGGACGAGAAAATGTGCTCGTAATGACTGACGTATTCACCAAGTTCACCTTAGCTATACCGACAAGGGATCAGAAGGCTAACACAACAGCTAAACTGATACTCAAGGAATGGTTCATGCGATATGGCGTACCTAACCGCATCCATTCTGACCAAGGACGTAACTTTGAGAGTGAGGTAATCATGGAGCTGTGTGGATTGTACGGAATAAAGAAGTCGCGAACAACACCATACCACCCGCAAGGTAATGCACAATGCGAGAGATTTAATCGCACGATGCATGACCTTCTGAGATCTCTTCCGCCTCACAAGAAGAGAAAATGGACGGAGCATTTACCGGAGCTGCTGTACGCATATAATGCAACGCCCCATTCATCAACCGGATACTCGCCATACTACCTGATGTTCTGCAGAGAACCTCGACTACCTGTCGATCTGTTGTTAGGAGCAGAAGAGGATATTGAAGATGAGATCCAGAATGACTGGCTGGCTACACACATGTCCCGCCTGAGAGACGCTTACCTCAAGGCAGGAGAGCATCTCGAACAAGCTGCAGAAAGGCGCAAGAAGGCTAGTGACCAGACAGCATTCGATGACCCACTAGAGATTGGTCAACTCGTGTATCTCAGAAACAAAGTGAAAGGAAGAAACAAGATTCAAGATTCATGGAGCCCTACCCTATATAGAGTCATAGGAGTTCCAGACAAAGATGGCGCCGCATATACAGTTCAGTTATATAAGGGAGACGCGGAGCCACGAAAAGTAAGCCGTTCCTTTATGCGCAAATGTCCACTCATTAAACCACAGGACTTTGCAAGAAGACGAACACAGACACACACTAGTGCACTGACTGAAGAGAGTGACAGCGAAGATGAAGATGAAGTCGCTATTGTTATTAGAACAAGTAATGCGCCAGACGCGCATCCAGTACTACAGACAACAGACGTAGAAGATACACCAGATATTACGGATATTGTTACGGACGGTCAGGCAGAAAAGACAACGGACAGAAAACTGCGAAGGACTACCAGGACTACTGCTGGAAAATCAGGATCAAGATACGGATTTACCCAGTCTGTCCTTGTTGCGTCCACAACAGCATATTTTGAAAAGGACTTGACCATTTATTTTATTTTGCTATGTTGGTTTTTGGCTCACACATTCTTTTAGTCTAAGTGAAAAATTTGGTTATATGTCGAGGACGACAATATCAAAAAAGTAGGGGAGGGTGTGACCATGTCAAGTTTTAGTAGTTATTTCGTTTATAGTTAGAAGCGCGTGCCAAAACATAGATTACGTGAGTTCCTGTCAGTAGACGTAACACTAGGCGTGACACGAACGTGCTACACGCGATGTGGATAAGATAATCCTGTTATCACAAAGATGGCATAAATGCGTGTCAAGAACCTTCGTTCTTACGCATTTTTCCCTTACGTGATTCCGTACTACGTGAATTGCTAAGCCAGGGCGTATAATTGCGTGTTTCCGTTGTTTACCAAGTTATTTAGCATTCTTTAGCGTACATAGCTTTTCCAAAGCATATTTAAGAAGTGAGCTTTCATAGCTAAATCAGTCCAGTTTGAAGCGAGACAAGATCAAGTCAAGTGAAGGCAGTAATCAACGAAATCTCTTTAGACTAGCACCTCAAGTGTTAATTGGTATGTAACAGATTACTTTTAGATTCAGTAATATTGACTTCGTATTGTCGCCGCTAGTATTCTATTCAGTTTAAACTATGTAAATCGCTTGTATGTGATCGCTATTGAAGACTGTGATACGTGTAGTATTAGTTATTGTTTAGTACAAAGATTGATTCTAATTATGCTTTTCAACATTGTATATTTCAGCGTATTACTTTCGCCCTTAGTTTACCCTTAGGTTATACCATTGGTTTACCCTGAGTTAACTTTTGTCAATAAAGCAGTTGTTAAATTACTTTGCTTCACTCGTCTTACAATCGTAAAAAGATCACTTGGTCACACAAAGTTCTCTTTACACGGAAAGGAAGACTGATCGACAATATACCACCTACTGCTGATGCATTACTCCAGCATACAAAAAGAGCTGCCTATCAGGCAGGACACTGCTGGGGGACGGCCTTGATTCCTTCTAGTGAAGTTCCTTGTCCAAGCGAATGGGGATGGGCGAGAAGTACCAAAGATTCATCATGGGAACCGCTATGGATTACCGTTCCACATGCTTCAGAAAGCTGTCGGCAGCTGCTAAAGTGCGGATGCAAGAGTGATAAAGGGTGCAGAGGGAGATGTACATGTGTCCGTGCTGAAATGCTTTGTACAGCATTGTGCAACTGTGGAGGTCTTTGTGATAGAGGCTAAAATTACTTCTCAGTTATTTACTCGATTTAGCGCCTTGTGAATTTGAACCGTTCGAGTTATACTCAGTTACTACTGTATATTAGTGTTATATTAATGTTTCAGTTGCACTTCATATGCATATTATGTAGACCAAAAAGGTACTTGCATGTAGAGCTTAGATGCCATAGTCAAAGAACAGAGGATATCCATACGACTATACCATTATCAAGTAGTTAAATTGTTGAGAAAAAAAGCATAAATATGCATTATAGCTAAAGTATATTAACCATAAGCATCACGTTAGTATATATCGTAAGATATATAATTGAGTGTTTACTAAAATATTATATTAAATCTTGTGCGACTACTGAATTTTAACCCTTACTTTGAACCCTTCTACAATCACGTGATGGACCACGTGACCGCTTTTAAGACACGCTCAGAAATGCCTAAACACTGTAGATTGTAAAAGATATAACTATTGATCACTATATTGAAGAATCGCGTGAAAACTAATTGTTATTAGAAAAAAAGATATTTCAGCCTCGTTTTCATGTTGTCGATTTTCACTCAATACTTAAATCGAGACTAGCCGTCTTCCATGGAAAGATCTCGATGGGGTCCATATCCAATATTGATTAGTAGGTATAAAGCTATCTTTCTGCCAAATTTGGTGCTTTTATCATAAAACCCACGATTGTTTCACCAATCTGCCGGACTACTAATACCAAGCGAAATCAAACATATGTGGCACATGTCGAAAAATTAAAACTCTTCATATTTTGTCCAAAAATACCCTATTATAGTCTTAGAAACGTGGTGGGGTTTGTTTGTGAAAATATTTATTTAAACGCCAGAAAATTATAAAAATCCGTGACGACCCCGCGTACCTTGAAAACACACGAAAAATCGCGAGTCATACCTCCTCGTAAACTTCGCTATTTCTACTTCGCATCAGACTAAAACCCTATTTTGAGTTTAGAAAGTCGTAGACGAAGTGTTTATGAGTAATTCTAATCCAATTATAAAGCTGTGGCTTAATTGTAAAGGTCACGGCGAATCGCTAAAAATCGCTAAAATTTGACTCCTCAAAATTCTTGTTTTGGAGCAGTTTTTCAAAATAAAGTTTCCCCTCCCGGTAAAATTATATTTTACTTGAAATGTTGATTTTTTGAAAGTAGAAATGCTACTGTAAAAGGGCATATGAAAATCATTTCCGGGCTTTTTGTCAGCGCTGAAAAATAAATATCTTAAAATGCCACTAATCACACATCAATATGTCAACAGTCGGCCCATACTTTGGACCAAATAACCGAAAGCTTGGCGATTTCTTCTATTTTTCTTTGGTATTCAGTTGAAAACAAGAGTTGTTACGTCGTATTTAGCTGCATTGAAATATCAGGGTCTATAAATATATCAGTCTGACCTCTTGTTGACGTGCGAGGTCAACAATATCAGTTGGCATCGATTACAGTGAGTACTCAAGTTGAAGCTATTGAGAGCTATTGAGATATCACAAAGTGTATTCAATATAAACGACTCATTAATATAATTATTTTGCATTTGAACTTTTCAAGCATTGATTGTGATCCCTTTCTGAAGAAATTTGTAAAATGATACTGTACATAAAAATAAATCGACTTGTATCATTGCCGGGTAAGAAAGCTAATTTATGCAATTAGTTGCCGGGAAAATTAAAAAATGATTGGCAGATAATGTTAGTCCGCTTGTACAAAACAAACTATAGGTTGAATTCGATCCAGAATCGGTTATAATTTATCAAGAAAAGTATTAGAGTTCGTCAAAGTTAAATATATAGTGGATCTGCGCTTTACCGTGAAAGGCCGTATGGGTGAATGGACGTCATTTGTTCCTTTCAAAAGCTAGTTGGAGGCGTTTGCGCAACGGACAAGCGGTATGAACTAGCAGTTGTTGTTCCAATATTATTGTCATGCGAGAAAAATATTTCAGAACACACTCGCAGTGTTGCAATCGATGACATTGACTCAGAAGTAGAGCTCATTTTAGCACGTGCCTCAGTATTCACATTCCCGCGTGATATTTCGACGTGGACCATCTGTCCAGCTCATCGTTCCTCTTTGGGAATTGGCTGGCGCAGAGGGTCTAATCGGTGCCGGGTTCCACCAGGACTCTCGAAGCATGCACCGAAAGGCAAGCCACGAAAAGCAGACCGTGGTCTACGAAAATCAGAATCCAAGGCCATCTTGCGACACACTGGAGTCTTTGTGTCAGTTGGTTCTGGTAAGTATATACTACTAGTGATAATATATAGAGTAGAAATGATCAAAACACTGGCACTGAATTGATATGACGTCGCGCCTCATTCCCTTGATGGTGATCGCTCATAATGCTTAGCCGGTGACGTCATTTCGTTTATCGGTCGCAGGTATATGCAGAGACTGTAGGCCCGTTATTGCTAATCAGCTAACTGATACCACCAAGAAGACACCAATTGAGGACATCACTGAGAACATCGCAAGCATTTCCTTGGTAAGTCTAGATATATCACCTCTATGGTATTCTTTCAACCTCTGTTAACGTCCACCTCTGTAACGTCCTATATTTATTGTCACCTGCACAGCAACAACCTATGCACAACTGAACGACCAAAATAATATTCACAACGGCCACCTGCACTTCATAGCACTACTCAACGACCACCCCTTCATAGCACTACGCAACGAACACCTCTACACAACGACCACCTCTACAAAACGACCACCTCTACACAACGACCACCTCTACACAACGACCACCTCTACACAACGACCACCTCTGCACAATGACCACCTCTACACAACGACCACCTCTACACAACGACCACCTCTGCGCAACGACCACCTCTGCACAACGACCACCTCTACATAGCCACCTCTACTCACCGCAACGGCCACCTCTACACAACGACCACCTCTACACAATGACCACCACTACACAACGACCACCTCTACATAGCCACCTCTACTCAACGGCCACCTCTACACAACGACCACCTCTGCACAACGACCTCCTCTGCACAACGACCACCTCTACATAGCTACCTCTACTCAACGGCCACCTCTACACAACGACCACGACCACGACCACCTCTACACAACCACCTCTACCTACACAACGGCCACACACAACGACCACCTCTACCAATACACAACGACCACCTCTTCACAACGAACACCTCTGCACAACGACCACCTCTGCACAACGACCACCTCTGCACAACGACCACCTCTACACAACGACCACCTCTACACAACGACCACCTCTACACAACGACCACCTCTGCACAACGACCACCTCTACACAACGACCACCTCTACATAGCCACCTTTACTCAACGGCCACCTCTACACAATGACCACCTCTGCACAACGACCACCTCTACACAACGACCACCTCTACATAGCCACCTCTACACAACGGCCACCTCTACACAACGACCACCTCTGCATAACAGCCACCTCTACACAACGACCACCTCTACACAACGACCACCTCTACACAACGAACACCTCCACACAACGACCACCTCTACACAACGAACACCTCTACACAACGACCAACTCTGCACAACGACCACCTCTACACAACGAACACCTCTACATAACAGCCACCTCTACACAACGACCACCTCTACATAACGACCACCTCTGCACAACGACCACCTCTACACAACGAACACCTCTACACAACGACCACCTCTACACAACGACCACCTCTACACAACGAACACCTCTACACAACGACCATCTCTACACAACGACCACCTCTACACAACGACCACCTCTACACAACGAATTTTTTTTGTGCACACTTCGTTGCGTGTGGCTGGATTTTTCTGTATCAAATGGAAACCATGCGCTAGCTGTTCTGTACGGGCCAGATGTTGAATTATTTTAAACATTATTTTGTAGGATACAACGCCAAGCACTCCTGTTACTCCAGGAGGGAGTTTTTACCTTCCCCCATGTGATGCCACTTCAACTGATATTAGTTTTGATGATACGGCTAGAAGCAAGCCTCTAGACTCTCTCAACTGCTATTTAGAATCCAGAGATGTTAGCCCAATCAGATCCCAGCTACACACCTCCTGGGAAAAGGCAAGTGCAAGAACGAAGCGGTACTACACACGGAAGGCAGGACAAGGTGTGGCAGCTGTGCTACAAGATATCAGCACACATGAGACAGGCCCTCTGTTCAATGCACTGTGTTCTTCAGATGGGCTGCGTCAACAGCTATCAAGTGATGAAGATTCTAAAGGAGACAGTATAGATAACACGCTCATGGAGGCCCTTGCCGAGTGTTACCAGGCAGCCAGCAGCTGGGAAACCCGCCGGCAGATACTGTCCATTATGGCAGATAAGGTACGCTACAGCAAAGCCCTACGGTACATACCAGGTCTGACAAAATATCGGTATACAGAAGCGAAACGTCACTGCGTAGCCTATGGCAGAGGCGTGCCAGTCCAGTCTACAAGAGCACCCAGGACAGACGTCACCACCCCACAAATAGAACATTTCATATTATTCATTACCAGCTCGCACATCGTGCAAGATCTGCCATTTGGAGAACGGTCGATAATGCTAAGCACTAAAACAACCCTCAAGATCCCAAATGTCATCAGAATGATGATACCTGAAAGAGTAGTGAAACAGTACTTGGCATACTGTGAGGAATCTGGTTTCAAGCCGTTGAGTAGAAGTACACTTCTACGTATTCTTACTGTCTGTTCAGCCTCCGTCCGTAAGTCATTACAAGGTCTGGACTATGTCAGCTCGGCAGGTGCGCAGGCATTTGAAGATCTGTTTGATGTCGTGGAGAGACTTGGTGACGCGGGTAAAGGCATGGGCTGGACCAAGGATTTGCAGAGTCGACTACGAGCCGCAAAGCGCTACCTCAAGAATGATTACAAGGTAGACCATATACTATGCCGTCGTCTTGTGCAGCTTTATTATGTTTGCAAAACTTCTCATCCCTTACCAAATATATTGGGTGCATTGTGGGTAATTGACATGCTCTCAAATATAGGTATCAAAAATGAGGTAGATAACACCATTGGTTATTTGTTTAAACGGTCTACTCCACTGTAACATTCGAGACTGAATGAGTAACAATTATCCACTATGTACCCTATATTTGGGGAGTGTTCAGGCTTTTTCAGTGGAAATCGTTGTTAAAGATACTGGGCCTCTGGCTTGTATACTGCTCATAATTGCATTGTGGGTACATCAGTCACGTGTAAACAGAGCAGTAAGATTAACAGCCGCATGGTTTAATTCTCAATTACAGGTGCATGTTTCTCAAGTCGCCACTGTGACCGACCACTGCAGATTGTTTGCTTTAAGCGATCCGAAGGACGCCGCCTTCCAAGTTGAATGTGTCGACCACGATCATAATGACTGCTGTGATCGCTGTGACTTATTGGCAGCAACTCTCGACGAGATAGAGTTGGCACTGGTTGCACAGGCAGATAACTTACCGATTGGTGACAACGAGGAGCTGACGTTCACAGTAAAGCAGGCGAGAATGAACATCACATCCTGGAAGGCACATATTCTGCGCTCCATAAATCAGGACGCTGCAAGAATTGACGCATTGGAGTCGCTTGACGAGTCTTCGGTATTAGGTATTAGTCGTCCAGGACTGGGCCATGAAGTACTTGCCAAGGAAATACCGCGAGAGCCAAACTGATTGGTTTGGTAAACGCGGTATTCCTTGGCATATTAGCGTAGCGTTTAGAAAGATTGGCGAACAGTTTGAGATGCTAACGTTTTGCCACATCTTCCAGGCCTGCAGTCAGGATAGTTCTGCAGTCCTCGCAGTGATGGCAGACGTCATCCGGCAACTCAAGGCCATCATGCCCGACTTGAAGACAGTGAGTTACCGACAAGACAACGCTGGATGCTATCACTGCGGGGCCACCATAGTTTGTGCAAGCACACTGGGAGTGAATCTGGACGTGACGATCAAGCGGCTGGATTTTTCCGACCCTCAAGGAGGAAAAGGAGCCAGTGATCGTAAGGCAGCGACTATAAAATCACATATGCGTATCCACTTGAATGCAGGCCACGACATTGAGACTCCAGCTCAGATGTATGATGCTGTCCTATCGTCCGGTGGAGTTCCATCCTTGAGTGTCACCCTCTGCGAGTCTGTTACAGGTCCTCCAATGGCCAAATATAAGATCGACGGTGTTAGCTTAATCTCTAATATAGAGTATTCAGCTGAAGAAGGAATCCGCGTGTGGAGAGCGTATGGTGTTGAACCTGGCAGGCTGATATCCACTGACCCTCCGTCATTAGATGGCATACCATCGCTAACAGTAGTCCAGGCCAACCCAAGCTCATTCTCCACCGTGAAGAGACGCACGACAACAAGTGACACCAGGGGCGTTGTCCATGAGGAACAAAGTGATGAAGAACATGCAAGTACAACATCAGGCGAGATGCTTTTTACCTGTCCAGAGGAAACCTGTACAAAGACATTCCTGAGACACTCGTCTATGATGCGACACCTGGATTGTGGGAAGCACCAATGTACTTTAGAGCACGAGACCCTACTGGACAAAGCTGCACTAGAGTACGCGGAACAGCTGGAAGGACACTCTACAATGGTACCGGTTGTAAGTATGGCCAGCAGAGGTCCAAGTGAACACCCACAATCAATGGGCTGGGCCCTGAAGTCTAGCGGGTCACGTAGGGCTAGGTTCACCCAAGCACAAAAGTCTTACCTGACTGCAAAGTTTAGGCTTGGAGAGCAGACCGGACACAAGGCAGATCCTGCATCAGTTTCACGGTCGATGATGTTTGCAAAGGATTCCAGCGGCAGCCGACTATTCACCAGCGACGACTTCCTCACTGCAAACCAGATTACGAGCTTCTTTTCACGCCTTGCTTCAAAGAAAAGCCTTGCGGATGACCAGCAACAAGATGACATAGAAGTCGCCGCACATGAGGCCGGGATTGAAGAAATAGTAAACGAGGTCATGTACGAGTTGGTTCCCAAGCATCCTATCATATTCGATGTTTATAATCTGTGCGAGCTTGCTTCGAAAAGAAAGCTGAGTGAGTTTTCTATTGCAGTCCTAAAGGACATCTGTAACTCTTTTGGAATTGACACTGCAGACATAACAGTAAAGCGCAAAAAGCCATACATAGACAAAATACAGTCACTTTGCCATATGTGTCCATGCCAAGAGTAAATGCTTTTCCCGAGCTACAGCTGAGTCACAGCACAGGTAGTTGAGCAATTTTCTTTTTGACGTTCTGAGAGTATGTGGTTGTGTTTTAGTAGAAGAAAAAAATCGAGCAATTTTCCAAGTGTTATTCAAGACAAAGAATACTTGAAAACATTGCTCTATTTTATTGATTGACGTAAATCTGATGTTTCCACGTCCAATATAGAACTGTGGTAATAGCAAGAAGCTGACTTGAAAATTTGACAACAAAAATGAAGAAATAGAAAACGCGCGCACGTGCTATATTTAGAAAACGTGGGGACTGATCAGAACACGAGAAAGTAGCGGAGTGCTTCTAGACACGATCAGTCCTCAGGTGCTCTACTGATTGCACAGAGCACATGGGATAACTTTGATATTTCTTTGATTATGATTTTAAGGAAATTTTTCAATCTTGTTTGTTACTAAAATGTTGGAATATCTGCGTGCGGGTACCTGTGTGCTCTTATAAAGCAGATTTCATACTGACTAGTTTAAAAAAAAATCTACGGCAGCCGTGATGATTTAGAATTTCGAATGAATCCGTGCTATGACCGTGTTGTTATTATTATTGTGCCGTGCGCCGTGGTTTCGCGTGCGTTGGCTACAGAACGGTACGTTTCCAAGTATATAGATATTTTGCTTTCTACGAGTTGCCTGCGAAAACATATGCTGACTTCCAGCAACGCAGGCTATTCTCTTTTGAAGTTGGCCGCAGCCAGCAGATACAAAAATTATTAGTGACTTGCATGGGTCCCG
Source organism: Actinostola sp. cb2023 (assembly GCA_033675265.1). Taxonomy (NCBI): domain Eukaryota; kingdom Metazoa; phylum Cnidaria; class Anthozoa; order Actiniaria; family Actinostolidae; genus Actinostola; species Actinostola sp. cb2023. The sequence goes on along the minus strand of JAUJYZ010001288.1, from coordinate 104,392 downwards.
CGGGGAATCGGTGAAATGTACATTACAATTACTCTTGGTCCAAAGCTCTGGGTACATTTCCAAATACGTTTTTGTATTTACATGTTCGTTTTTTTTTGCTCTGGTATATAATATATATTTTACAGAAGCTTTACATGTTCGTTTTGTTTTGCTCTGTGTATTTATCTAGTGACTACAATATCATTGCTGAGCGGGACACGAACAACCATTCAAACAAATCAGAGCAGGGGAAAATTTAAAACGAATCAGTTTTAAAATGCGTGACATCATTGCGTGACTTTACACCACCAGTAGACACTGAAACTATTAATTTCTTTCATTGCATGCACGCACATTGCATGTTTAACTTTCAAAAGGAACTAAATCATCCGAGAAAATAGTTTTGAAACATCTAATAAAGTAACTTTCACTGATTTGTAAAATATAATTATTTTAATTAATAAATCAAGGCAAAGGAAATGTGGTTGATTGTAACTGACAATAGTACGTTTTGAAATACAGTATTACGTACATGCACTAATATATTGTTGACACCGAACGTCAACAAGGCTAGATATCATATAAAATATATTCCTATTAATTCTACAAAGCTCATTCAAAGCTAACTGTACGTAAGAACGGTTATTTGGTCCAAAGTATGTGCCGACTGCTAGTAGTTGTTGACATATTGATGTGTGATTAGTGGCATTTTAAGATATTTATTTTTCAGCGCTGACAAAAAGCCCGGAAATGATTTTCATATGCCCTTTTACAGTAGCATTTCTACTTTCAAAAAATCAACATTTCAAGTAAAATATAATTTTACCGGGAGGGGAAACTTTATTTTGAAAAACTGCTCCAAAACAAGAATTTTGAGGAGTCAAATTTTAGCGATTTTTAGCGATTCGCCGTGACCTTTACAATTAAGCCACAGCTTTATAATTGGATTAGAATTACTCATAAACACTTCGTCTACGACTTTCTAAACTCAAAATAGGGTTTTAGTCTGATGCGAAGTAGAAATAGCGAAGTTTACGAGGAGGTATGACTCGCGATTTTTCGTGTGTTTTCAAGGTACGCGGGGTCGTCACGGATTTTTATAATTTTCTGGCGTTTTAAATAAATATTTTCACAAACAAACCCCACCACGTTTCTAAGACTATAATAGGGTATTTTTGGACAAAATATGAAGAGTTTTAATTTTTCGACATGTGCCACCCACCGCTCGAAGTTAGTGGACATTCCCTCTTAAGGTGATTCCCTTGAAATAGAAGCAAATCCTAGAATTTTCTATAACTTGGCATGGTGATACATTACGGTATTGAGTTTTAAAAAATGCACTAAAAACAGGGGGTCACCGCGCTCATTTTTGCGCTACACTGCTTTGAAATTATGGTATTTTAGGTCTTTCAGTCGAGTCTCGCGTGACATCGGGATCGGGTAAATAATTTTCCACAACTTAAAAGACAAACTATTAATAATGAACTAAAGTGGTTGCTATAGCTTTTGTATCTCTAGCCTACCGTCTGATAGTAAGAAAATGCTCGAATTTTGCATAGTTGTCGAAAAATAGAACAAAAAACACAGATGTTCGAACCACCGAGAGGGTCGAAAAATCGATACTCCGTATGCTTTCATTCAATTTTTTTAATGTTTGAAATCCTAACTTTTTTTAATACTTTGCTATAAACTAGAGAACTATAGTGTGATGAAAGTTATTGAATAAAAAATGGGGGTCACCGTGCTCGTTTTCGATTTATTTTGAGAAAACTTCAGTTACACTTGAAATATTTAACGATTTCCAATGGTCTCCAATGTGCGCGAGCTCGATGGCGTAAGTTAGCGCGCGCTCGTCAACTAAACTTTTATTCAGAATCGTGCGCAGTAGAGCGTGCGCAATGCAATTCAAGGGAATCACCTTAAGCTTATAAGCTTACATCTCTTTGCTTTCGGGCAAAATTACACGAGTTTTCCTACTTGTTAGCGATGTAAAAATCCTACTACTTCTTGTAAAATAGAACTTTCACTAACCTTTAACATTAAAGAATACACTGAATACTGCTAAACTATTCCCAAACTCCGGGTAAATATTTGAAAACTTCGCCAAGCTAACATTTTTCGTCGGATCATGTGTACAGAAATCATGTCTTTTTGGCGAAATTCCAAGAAAACATTTACATTTCTAGATGATTAGGTTTTATGACAGTACGACAGTGAACCTGAGGAACCATTTAATAAATTAAAATATCAGAAATGGAACTGACACATTCAAAATTGTTTTTTTTCCGTTTACTAGAGAGACATGTTTACCTTCCACTTTGGTGCGTACGCGACGAAGGCCAAGTGCAAATGAAGACATTTTTGATTTTGACCCGTGATGCTTCGCGCGCTGTGTCCAACCCCCCCTGCGTATAACATAGGACATTACTCAGCACAGGGAACCCAATATATAAATACGCGCGCGCTCTACCACAGGAAGCCCATCAAAAAAAAAAATTTTTTGAATTATTTAGTAGCCTCAAAAGCAATGGTTGGGCTGCCTGTGGTTCAGCGCGCCAAAACATATATTTGGTTTTACTGTGGTTTACAAGCCAGAGAAGGATTGGGTCTCGTTTGTGACGTCATCAGTTCTGTCGCACTTGGCAACCATTTGAGCTTCCAGTTCCACAGGAAAAAAACAACTTGGTGGAGCGAAGGCAATCCATTTACTGGCCGATAAAATGGCGAGTATTATAGCTAGGAAGAACCAAGAAAAACTGGCCGATTCTTTAATTAAATCTACAAACTGTGAGTAAAGACTTTATGGCAAATTTTGCATTTTTATACTAAATCACCGTCGTCCAGTGTTTTACCATGTTGATCGAACGTTCATTCTTGTAGTTTCCAAACAAGAAGTGTTAAATTTACTTTCGATGTTCTCCAAAGAAGTCAAACCAAAGGACAAGATGGACAGAACAACATTTAGAGAAATACTTCGAATAAAATTTAGTATGACAGATGACATGCTAATGGACAGAGGTACAGTTTTCATTTTACAAAAAGAAATGTACACAATTAACAACTGGAATTTTCATCGTATAATATCATTCTTTATGTTATCATAGTGTTCAGGGCATTCGATAAGGATACAGACAGTTTTATCAGAATGGAAGATTGGATCCTCGGTTTGTCTGTATTTCTGAGAGGATCTTTGGATAAGAGAACAGAATGTAAGTTAATAAACCAAAGGACAAATAAGTTATTATGATGATGATGATGATGATGATGATGATGTTAATAATTGATGGCTGCTGTACATCGTGCAGTGTCTGCAGTATATTAACCTGTCATCTTATAAGCTTAATTCCCGGCGTGAACAATCGATATCCAATCGATATCAATCAATGTAATTAATTAATAATTATTGATATCGATTGTTATTGGTCAATCAATGACCAATCGATAATCACAAAAAGTCTGTCATCGATTGTTAGTGATTGACATAGACTGTTATCGATTGATATCATTGTTAGCTGAAAGTATGATAAAAAGATAAGAATTGACATAAATTCCATACCATTAATTAAAATCCTTTTCACAGTATATGCATTTATTGCTTTTGTAGTTTGCTTTAATGTGTATGATTTAAATGGAGATTCATATATTTCAAAAGAAGAAATCACGCAGTTGCTAAAAAATACTATCATCAAGGTAAGCAGATGTTACTTTGCAGCATTATTTTGTTTTGAGCAAGTTATAACTCAATGTTTCAAACCCTCAGCAACCAACAGAAGAGGACCCTGATGAAGGGATCCGTGATTTGTGTGAAATAACCATGAAACTTATGGTATGTACATGAATATATACAAAAAGTGTTTTATTGATGACAAATCTATGAAACCTTCTTGAGTTAAGGTACCAGGGGACCTTCGTGACCACTGTTCACTGAAAGCCACGTAGTGCGCTAACCACACGTCCAACATGTATAAAAGTATACATTTTCTTAAAGCTGAATAAATGCAGATTCTAAATATGCTTGAGAGTATTTCCTATTTTGTAAATATTTTTTTGTTATTGCACATTTTAGAAAATTCGACTGGCCTTGTTCAAAGAGTAGCATGCATACTGGAATTCAATTGATTTCTAAACAGAAAGTGCCATTGTAATGAGCACACTTTAAGTGTAAATCGCTTAAAAACACATTAATGAACTTCGACAACAAATATCTCCTCAACAAGAGCGTTTATTGGAACAGTTAAAGAAATAGTTGCTGACAGTTCTGAACAAATGTTTTTCAGACCAGCTGAACACTATTTAGCCGTTAGCAAATGCACCAATTGATACAGGGTTTTTTTCATTCAGGATGGTGATGGTGATAACAAACTGTCTTGTGAAGACTTCAGGACAGCTGTTTCAAGGGATAAACTTTTACTTGAAGTGTTTGGCCAATGCCTCCCAAGTCAAGATGTACGTTTTGCTATATTTATAGTTTGGGACATACATAATCAGGGATGGAACCAGGAAATTCAGAATGAGGGGGCCGGAACAGTTTCATCAAAAACCCTAATACTTAAAAAGTTATGATTTCATTGAAAAGTCAGAAATTTATTTAAAACTTAACATAAATAAGGGGGACCATGGCCCCCTTGGCCCCCACCTAAACCCGCCCCTGATAATTATATGTACATATTACATGCATGATCATAGGTATTACCCACAGAAACCTATGGGCTAGTGGGTGAATGGCGAAGGGGTGATGGGAGAAAAGCGTAGTTGAAAAAGCAGCCCAGGGAACAAACATTTTGTATGAATTTTATGAGAGATATTTTTCAGTAAAACACTTGTGTCTATATAAATTGTTTTATGTATATGAACATGTATATTGAGATCAGCGCAATATAAGTCATTAGGCACCAAAGTCTAATGTTATATGTGCCTAATAATGACAGATTGTTAGTGCTTGAAGCTTGGAAAGACTCATATTACAAATTAAATATCCAACATACATGTATAACAAAATATGATTCTAACACCTAGTTTTTTGTTGTTGCAAACTTATAAACCTGAACAGAAAATGGTTGTTCAAACTATTTGAGACTTCAAATTGATCTAAATGATTGTGATATTCATTTCTTTCCCAGAACATCGATAAATTTCTTGAGGAAATAAAGGATGAAAAAGACAAGCAGCCAAAAGGACCTTCTAGCTATAATCCAAACAAAAATAAAAAATAACTACACCAACATTAACTGTACAATTACCATCTTTTGAATTTGATTGTTTTCTAATCAAAATCAATTCATTTATACCTTTTCTCTAAATTCTTTGTGTAAATATCCAAAGTCAGTGAAATAATGGCAGTGCAAACAAATTAGAAATAGAAGGAGAAAATGTAAAATGATTCAGTGAGGCAAATAAATAAACAACCACTTAATTTTTTCAAAGAGCAATCTTTTATTTCATATCAAAAATAAGTCTTTTTTCTCCAAAAAAATCAAATATTAAGTGATAGACTCAGTGTCAATATATTCCTGTTAGACTGGTGATGACACATCTTTCTATGAAGAACTTCAGTATTTATCACAGTTTCTGGATGAGTACTGCGTACACTGGCTGTCATTTGTTGTCTCCACATAACCAGCAGCTTTGTCAAGTTTTGAACCTGAAATGTCATAGAATTAGTAAATATATAAACTAAATGATTATTGCTGCGAGCCGCCAGGCGAGCAGCAACACTAATCTTGGGGTTCCTGTGTACAATATACCAGTTGAAATCTTGATTTTTGTCTGTTCTGCCATTTGCCCCCCCCCCCCCCCCCCCGCATGCAGCACTTCAGGGACAAATCTGGTGAACAGCGGTAAAATGTTACTCGAACTGTCAAACTCAGGCCCGTAAGAAGGGGGGGGTTTGAACGAACCCCCCTTGAGAATTTTTTTTTCCAGGAGATTGTTCAGATATGCCTCCTAAAAAGCGTAAAAGCGAACACAGCAATTATCTTTCAAATAAAAAAATTTGAATTCCAAGTATCAGTACCAGTATTGTTGCACTATTTAAAAGGCAGCGGGGACTTGACACAAGCAAATTTTCCTTGACAACTTTTCCTTCAAGGAAGACTTGCTCGTGTAGACACAGGCAGCCCAAGCTGTGATCTTGTGAATAATTGTAGAGAATGTATGTAGAATTACAAAATAACGTACAATGGCACTTACGTTGTCAATAAAGGACTGAAAATTCACCACAGTGTTGATAATTTACTGTTCTATTGCCCTGATGTGTTAGTTTGGCGTTTTAGGCCATTTTTATTTTTTTTCTCCCTTACTCTGTAAAGGAAGAGAAGGCTGGCAACTACGAACAAAATGCCAGCTATGGGCCTGAAACTAGTGAAATTTGGTCTTTGGATATACGATGTGCTTACATTAGCTCAGAAAAGAAATGAGTGAAAGAGAGCGAAGACTCGACATGTTCACAGCAACTAACAGTGAATATTTGGCGAGATTGTCTACCAGCCGTGTACGCGGGAATGGGATGATAAAAGTTCGATGGCCGAAACCGGGTAGAAAATAAACAAACGAATAGCTGGTCGTCCACACGTCTCTTTGTTCTACGAAAGAGAACCACAAGCTCACATTTACAGTATTTATCGGAGTGGAAGCCATAAAAGTTACATCTACGATCGATGGCAAATCGACAGTTTCAAGCTGTACTAAAACCTTTATTAGTATGCATCAATCTTCTCCGTTATTATATTCTTTAGTACAGTACTAATATTAAAGACTGGCGTTTGATTAAACAAGATGGAATAGAATGCCATTTTGCAATGAAACACAGGAAGCTCAAACACATTTGTGAACCGATTGTTGACAGCTATGATAATAAATAAGTTAGTGCCACCTTTCATTATAATTATTGATTTTTTACTATTAGAATAATTCAACTAAAAAAAAAAATTCAATGACTTCATCATAACAACTTGCATATCAATGAAAACACAGGAAGCCCAATATTGATACAGTATGCCTTTACAGTTAAATGTAGTTATAGCACCTCTTGGCCTCGCAGCACTTACTTGCAACATGCAACGACTAGTATATATATATATATACACCTATTTCAAAAATCGTTGTCGCAGCCGAAGCAACAGTCAACACTCCAAGACTGCAAAGGATTTTGGTAATGTTTCTCTTAATTCGTTCATTCAGAGCATATTTTGGTTGCATGCGTTTGTGACATGTTATTATGGCAAGCTGAAGTGATAGCTCAGGTGTCAAACCGATTATTTCGAATATTTCGCCGTTTCAGCTTCAGCCTTTTATCGCGACCCGTACTAGTACTACAAACGTGCTGTTGCGGGTACTAAACCCGTTGAACAAGAGCAGGCATAAAAAAAACACGCTTCCAAACAGTTAATGAGCTGACAAACTGCATTCATGATAACTATTTACAATGACCACAACTGAATAAATTAATTACGAGAACAATTACCGAAATCCTTTGCAGTCTTGGAGTGTTGACTGTTGCTTCGACTGCGACAACGATTTTTGAATTAGGTGTATATTCTGGGGGTTCTTCATTGGGGGAAAGAGTAGTCTCCCAGGGATTTCTGACTGACAGTAAGAACAGCTGCGAAGGAGACCAGGGAAAGAGTGGTGATGACCATTGGGAAAAAAAAAATTTAAAAATGGATTTCCATTGGCAACCCCCCCCCCCCCTCCCCCCCCTCCTCCCTCCCCCCCCCCCCCCCCCCCCCCCCCCCCCCCCCCAAAAAATATATATACAAGAATCATCCCTATGAGCAGAACCCTCCGCCATCACCCCCTGGGATATATACATAAAATGTGCTCATTTCTCACCTGTAATGAGGTTATGCAAGTTACAATAATTGGTGCCATCGTCAAGTACTGCGTACCATGTCTCAGAAGTAGAATAGCCCTACATGGCAGACAAGGGGGAAACAGGTTAATTAAAATATAAACAAATCAATCAACCACTGTCAGTGAAGTGTTGATAAATACCCCAACAGAACAGCCTCCCTCAGGTGACTTTGCAAAATTAAATGTCAAATCATCCTTGTAATGCTTCGTTGGTGTTTCATGTATGGCTTTAATCACTGTGGGGCTTGACTCCTTCAGCTATAAAATAATGATGATAAAAAAAATATTTATTTTAATCAGATAAAAATGAATTACAATTCCACCACACCTCCCTCTACTCCATACATGCTTTCTCGCGCAATTTTCAATGTTGTCAATTGTCTTTCTGTGCCTTTTATAGAGTTAACTCGAGTATCTGATGCACCACGAATGTTTGCCTTTGTTTTGACAAAACTTTCTAAGTTATTTCAAAGTCTCCACCTTAATTACCATCTGCAAGCTTACTATTTAAGCTTACGGTACCTACCCTGTACTGCAAGACCACTCGAAATTTAATTTTTGAATGCTGGTACTTACAAAATAAAGACATTTTTCACCACCATGAGCACAGCCTTCAGGGCCATTCCAGGTTTTGATCTGCGTGATTATCAACTCATTGACAGTGGAGCAGTTGAGTTTCCAGTTCCTTCGAGAAAGAAAAGCATCCATGACTGATCCAAGTATATATAGAACTTCATGCACTTACCATTGGATCTTACAAGACGCATGGAAGCTTCCATGAGAGTTGGGAACAAAGACAAGCGGCAAAATCACAAGGAAACACAGGGACAAAGAGAAGTCCATCTTGGAAGTGACTCGACTGATCAGAGGGAAGATGACAAGGGTTGCAACATTATGCACGTGATTTTAGTGCGTCATACAAGATCTCTAAATGTGTGAAACATTAATACAAATTCATTAATAGTAGATAGTATTAAAAATGTATGTCCATTTGAAAAAGGTCGTTTGTTACATTGTGTAAATCATGGATCATAAAAAGACTAAATTAATATTTGTTTATCAATTAAAAGTCCACTCTCTTGCGTTGGGCTCCCTGTGGTAATGAGATTTCCCCACAATGCACTGTTCGAACAACGTGCGCTTACTTCAATCACTCACCCGGCAAGCAAGATGGCCTCCAACAATCAGGGAAACGATAATGGCTCCAATTCTGGGCGAATAGACGTTGACAACCCTCCTTTTTCAAGAGTTTTTGTGGTATGTAGTAAGAGACATGGCACTGACGATATGAGAGTGGCTTTTGAGGCGTACGGTTCCATAGAAGACGTCTGGATGGTCAAAGACAAGGCGACCAAAGAAAATCGCGGGGTCTGTTATATAAAGTTCGAAAAAGCTTCTTCTGCAGCTCTTGCTTGCGAAGAAATGGATGGTAAACAAGTTGGGGACGACCCCAAGGCTATTAAGGTATTACCTTTTAGGAGTTCACACTTATCCTTAAAGCACTAAGTTTCTGTGGTTTTGTAAAAGACATTGGAAAGGGCTGGTGTTTGTGTGTATAACGATACGTGTTGGTCTACAGACTACCGCTCCACATGTGGTGGTATGTCCATGTGCGTTTTTTCATCAATTTGCCCCATAGTAGGTTACAATATACAGTATCAATAACCCTTTGGAATGTTATTGGTTTGTCTAACTATCACAAGAAGCAGTTTGTTTCTCATATGTGGTTGTTTTAGAGCTGAATTGTGTCGTGATGCGTTCTCTTCTTCCTTCATTTCACGTTGCAAAAGCTGGCTAAGGCAGTTACTTAGAACTTAATTATTGATGTGGATAACCACTTTTATCGCTTTTTCACTACTAGAAATAAAACTACTTTGGAGAAAGTCACATTGAGGAAGAAGTAAAAAAAAATGTTTTGTTTTCTAAGTGTTGAATTACTCAGCTGATTTCGACAATCACTCAAATTGGTGTTTTCCGATACACGTCTTTCTTATTTGAACTATTTGGCTGCAAAGTTGATGTTTCTTGAAGCGTTTAATTTTGAAGTAACGACAAATTTTGAAGTCTGAAGGACGACTTCTTTCTCTGGAGGTGTAACTTTTTCTAGCAACTTTATGCCTTCGATGTTTTCTCCTGTAGTATTGCTACACACACGAAAAACTAAGAACGTTTCTGGTATACACCATTGAAGAAGCTTTTTAAATATTTATAAGAATCCTTTGGTACCTTTATTATTTGTGCGTGTATTTTTCCACATTAGATATTCATAACATTTCGTTTTTTTGTCGGTAACCTTTAAATATTGAGACTTCAAGGATAGCCTCTTTCAAACTCAAAGCTAAACAAAAAACAGTTTGCTGATAAGTTGTGAAATTGAAAGCACCTAGCTTCCTCGTGTGGCCACAAAGGGTGTTGTTTTGTTGTTTTATATATTAAAAGTGTTTTGATAGCTTGTGTTGTTATCTTGCCTGCAAGGGGTTTTCCATTATTAACAAAGTTTCCTCAGATGAAGTTTTTGTTACATATAGCTAAATTGTACTTCATTGGAATTCTACATTCTTGCCAGTAACAGCTTCACTGTGCTACATTCAGCGCTTATTTTACACAAATGAAACCTATGTTTGATATATGTGCTGTACATAAGAAATTCACATTATCCAAGTTATGAATATACTCCCCAGTGATTTACTGAATTCATGCTAGTGCTGTGCTGATGAAAGCAATTGCACTAAAGTATTTCCTGAATCCATGAACCAATACGGGTGTTATTAAAGCCACCTTGTATAAAGCCAACAATATTAAGTTTCACTCCCCAACAAAGATGTATTTGCCAATTGCTTCAATACCCTCTAGCAAGAGTCACAGCTTGAAGATGGTTTTCCAGATGTGTAGTTGGGCTACTCTTGGAGTTACAGCAAATTCTAATAAAGTAAAGATAGAATGAATTATCAAAAACCTTTTTCACAGTAAACTAAAATGCTCAATACAGTTCATTACAATATATGGATCATTGTATGAGTGCAAACTAAGTACATGTATAAATCCTTTTCATTGAATTGTTTGTTGTTATTGTTCTCTTTGCCCTATAACAGTAGTTCAATCCAGTGCAAATATTGAACAACAACAGACAAACATTTATTTGCCAAATAAATTCCTCTATATACTTTATTAAATTGCCTCAAATGGTAATGCACTGAATGGAAAGATCAGTTCAGCTATTTTGAAATGTCCAATCCAAACCTGCTCTCTTCCTACAATTGGATTCTCCTACATGTGTACATAAAGTTCATTGATGTGTAAGAACTGTATTTGTCATGGAAAGTTCCACATAGAGCCATAATGTTGTTATGCCTGGCTTTTAAATCTAGCAGATTAATACTGAGATTTAAAACTTTGTTTTCTTCAGGCATGTAATTATGAGGTTGCATGAATAAACTAAAATCCAATAGATTTATGTTTACAACTTCACATTTCACTTAACTTTTGACAAGCAGGTCCTGAAATTCGTTTGGAAGTTCTGAAGTTTGCATTGAAGGATAAACTAAATTTGCTTCAATAATCCAATTCCAAACATCTTTAAGGAGAGAACTGCCTTGTTTTGTAATATAATTCACTTTGCAAATTGAGTGTATGATTTATGCGGGAAGCAAGTTCAAAGTTTGTCATCCAAGTTCATTTCAAATTTCCCAAGTTCAAGGTGATATTTAGAACTTTGAAACCTACTCATCAATGGTTCTGTGAAACACACTGTAAAACATGTTTTTGTAAATAAACATGTAAAGTAGCTTGCAGTGCTACAGTATCTTGAAAGGAAGGAACTTCTTTTATCATACATTTTCCTATATATTAACTTATTTATTGTAACTAGTGAAAATTATTATTGTAATATAGAAGAAATGGCACTCTAGAAATAAATATTATTGTAATTATTATTATCAAGACGGCACAGAGAGTTCATATCTTTATTTAAACATAAAATGGTGTGATATAATCTAAAGTACTGATCTGCTGTGCAAAAGAAGGATTATTCAAGCAGCTGAATATACAACTACTTTCACACACTAACCACATCTCACAGCAATAACATCAGGAACAAAATTACACATTGTTTGGTGGTATCCATGCTAAGACATTTTATTTCTACATGTAGTTCTTTCAAAGTTGCCTTTGTAAATAGCCTTTGAAACTTTGAAAATGTTATGAAAATTTAATCACTTCTTCCCCTGCATTGGGCTGATTTATGATAAGGCAGTAGTGGCAGGTAGATGTCACTTTATAAGAAGAAGTTGGCTATTGATAACTCTTTGTGCTTGTACCGCATCTAGCTTTTAAAATGCTGAGATAAAATCATCTCGAGTCTTTAGTCGTAATGCTTTTATAAGTAATTCTGTACAGCAATAATGTTATCTCACATTTCCATATTTATTACAGTATTTTATTTTGAGAAACAAATCCATTGAATTGTATTCAACTACATGTAGCAAAGAAAAGAAATTTATCACAAATGACACTTGTGTAGCTGGAGCAATAAAATCTCAAGTGAGAAAGCACTTACACGTGTATGGTTTCATTTCTAGAGTAATAATTATTGTAACTGAAAGCTCTGGCACCATTAATTAATGTCTTAATTTTTTGGTGTAATTATAATTGTATAAATCCAGTTTGTACCATACATCAGTAGCCAACTAGAGAGATTATGGTCAACCAATTTAACACACCATGTGCTGCTACCAGCTAGGATATCCCAACAAACCAACCCTGAAGAATTTGTCCTGTGACAAAACAGTGAATTGATTCATGTTGTTTGGGTGCTTGCATGTAGATACGTGCTTGTGTTATCATTCAAGCTTAGGGATTTTCTTCTATGCTCTGCAGTTGTATTGTTGGTCACTGCAGGTGGTTGAAGATAGGATCACTTCACATGGCAATTATATAGAGTTACCCATATTTTCAGTACTTATTATAAAAGCACAATCTTCGTCAATCTACAACTTCAGTTATTAGGAGCTCATTGTTACTTCACATGCATCCAGATTAAATAATTTCTTTAGTTGCTTGAAATAACAAGTTCTTTATATGTATACTTCTATGTGTGATAAGAAGAATAGGTTTAGTTTTCATTTAGTACTGCACACCTTGTTTTCAGTTATAATGGGTTTAATTTAATTAGAGCTTTTTGATTATTTACTAATTGTCTTTGCATTTCTTGTGAATTTTTTTTGTACACTATAATAATTTAGCCTCCTGGAACAAAGCACTAAATCAATTAATGTTGTTTGGGTGCTTGCACATAGATAAAACGTGCTTGTGTTATCATTGAAGCTTTAGGATTTTCTTCTATGTTCTGCAGCTGTATTGTTGAACTCTGCAGGTGGTTGAAGATGGGGTCTTATCATGATGGCTATTGTGTAGCGTTGTACCCTATAGAAGTGATGTCATGAGCACCCAGAGACAGGTGGCTCATTTTCTTTTACATTGTCTTAATGGGATGACATTAAAATAATATAAGGTTTAGACTAATGCACCTACTGGTATATACAACAAGCACATCACCAAGAGAATCACTCTGATTTGAAAGACGCTACAGTAACAAGTAACTCTGTAAACGTACATGTAATCAGGATGAACTTTCATAGGAGAAGACACATTGGGTTTGGGTTTCATGTCAAGGTATTCACTTTTTGCTTGATTTAAAACTGTGTTTCAAATCCCTTTACATCACTTTTGTCCTTGTTATGATACAAAGTTTCTTTACATATTTTGATTTGACGAATCTTTTTGGTTGGTACAAGAGTTAAGACTACAGTAAAGCCTCTTGTTCTTGTCTTAAGACTACAGTAAAGCCTCTTGTTCTTGTCTTGACTATAACTCTGGTCGTTTTGAGATTCATTTCTGAGTTATACAATAATACAATGTATCTCTAATTTTAATGTCGAAAAGGATTTTGTTTTCAATTGTTATTTTTCTCATTCTTTCATACTATATTCTATGTCGACAAGACAGTATTGTGTTGAAAGTACATGCTTTGAATGAGAGTATAACTGCTACAAATCCATGTGATTCCTCAGTATTTGGTTCACAAAATTCTAGAAAGATTTCACATACGTTTTAAATTCAGAAATGATATTGAATTATTAAAATATAACACTTTCAGACTGAGCTTTTTTATATTATTTGCCTGCCTTGTATTTGTGTTAAGTTGAATCAAAAGAGTGTCAAGGATAAAAGTGTTTAAACCTTTTCTGTCACTATTTTCAATGCATCTATATTGTCCAGCTGGAACTAAAATGCTATCTAATAGGATGCTATAAATTTAATTTTGAGGAATTCCTTGTTGTAACATGAATACAGCACATACTGTAGTTTATTATTTTACTAGTATAAAAGTGATAAATCCTTAGTTAATGGTTCTATGGAACAGCATGTGATGTAGTAGCATCATTGTGAAAATATTTTGTTCATTACAATATTGATTTACTTCAACCACTAGTGGGTGAAAAAGAGCAGATAGCGATCAGAGTTTAATGACTAGAAAGTCCTTTAACTAGAAAATCATTTAAAATACCCGTAGAATTGATTGAACAGAGCTATTTTGCATTTTTTAGCGATTTTCTGGACCTAATCACGTCGTAGGAAATTTCGATTCCATATAAGGGGTTTCCATGGAAATCTTGACAGTTCTGAAAGCCCACGGGCTCAGGTTCTGACGTAATCTTTCTCTTGTCGTGAATCTCCGCGAGGAACAGCATCTCGTAGCTACTAGGAGCGGTCAATTTTGCATTTTTAGAGTGTTTATAGCCATTATTCACCACAGAAGCCCCCAGGACAGCATCATTAAGCTTGACTGGTGTGGTAGAGACCGTTCTCCTGGAAGAACTCAGGAGGAAGATACGAATTCACGAACACATTTCGACACTCGTTCAGAATTTCCAAAATGGCGGACTCAAAGTGAAATCGTCTCTCTGGTCTTTCTGTGGTGGATTCCAGGACCTACAAAGGCATTTTTGGCGACTTTGAACTTGAAAAGAATGCAACCGGTGCAATATTTTGCCTGTAAGACCGAGTGGCTCGACACTCTATATATTCTTAAAAAAGGGATATTCGGGGAAATCTATGCCGAAATTCCCGGATGTTTCCCGGCATCCTTTTCGGGCGTGCAGAAGGAAAACACGTGTTAGCGAAAGTGGTCCTAAGGAAATGGCTATTGTTCGGCGAGTTAAGGAAAAGAGAGGGCAAAATTCACGACGATATCAAGAAGAGAGATGGAAGTTTGCTGAGAAAGTGGCGTTTTGTTTCGCAAGGATGTATTTGGAAGAAAATCCAAGTCAAATGTTGGTCATTTTCGAGGTGTAAAATTGCGTCAAAAACACGCATTTTTGATTTTTATGGCAAACAAATTGAACTAATGCCCAGAAATCGGACCTGTAAATCAGTTTACTTGAGGTTAAAATATGAAGAGTTCTCTAGTTGTCACTAATAACTGGCCATGAGATCGATGTTACGAAAATTCAGAAAGTTAGAATTTTTCAAAGCAGTATCGATGTTTACGGCCGGTTTTGGCCGGTGTAGGAGTCAATGGGTTAAGTAGTTTCTTATAAAAGTGTTAAAATAATCACAGTTTTGTTTTATTTTATTTTATTGCTACAAGAATTTTGTTTTCACATGAAAATTACAGCTTGATCATTCATGGTTTCTGTGAAGGATAGAGCATTTGAGCTTGTCTTAACATTTCCCAAATTTAGATAATAAGACTATATGGACCTTGAACATAACATTTTGATTTCAAAACTGCTAGTAATATTTCAATGTCATCTAGATATATGTACATTCATTAAACACTGTTGGTTGTCCTTCGAATGATAAAATATTAATTTGTGTAATGTTATTATAGTGATAGTTTAGTCTATACCAAGGCACTTGATAATGGAAAAGTGTGATATGAATTAGATAAAATCTAAATATTCTGTAGAATTTATACACAAATATGAATTCTACAGACTATACTTACTAACAAATCAACAGGAAACAATAACTGCTTATGAAAACATCTTTATCACTTTCAAAATAAAGAAGAAGAAAAAAAAAGAAAAAAAAAATCTATTAGTCAGTAATGTCCACCGCTGTGGGAAACCTAAGGTACAGAGTTATGGTCATGGTGCGGAATCTAAGTCATCTGTTCGACCAATCACAGGGCGCATTAATCATTGTGCAACCAATCAATGCTTGGGCACTGGACAGTTATTGCATGTCACCACATAACACGAACCGTACCGTAACTACTATGACTCTAATGTTTTGTTATTTATCTTTGTCCTCTTTTTATTCCAGGCCATGATTGCCCAGTCAAAGCATTCAGGTTCAAAGATGGACTTCCATGACCCTACCACCATGACTAGATTGTTTGTTATCTGCCCAAAAGACTACACAGATGATGATCTAAGATCCAAGTTTGAGAATTTTGGAGATTTAGAGTATGTACAGATAGTTCGTGACCACCAGACAAGGGAGAATAAAGGCTATGGCTATGTTAAGTTTTCCAAAGCATCAACTGCATCGTTGGCATTAGAGAACTGTGACAAATCACTGAAAGCAGTCTGGGCTGAGCCCAAATCTTCAAAGGTTGCTAGATATGCATCAGTTACTGCTTCGTCTGTTGCCACAGCATTTGCACCTCAAACAAATCCATTCCTGGAACAGGGCATTTTCTCTGCAACAATCCCCCAAGCTCAGCCAAGCCTTCACCAACCTATGGAGTTCTTCACTAACCAAACAGGGGCCAATCCAGTTGCATCAGTAACAGAGTCAATCGCATCTTCCCATACACCAACAAGATTATTTGTGATTGTGTCAGTATCTCTTAATCAAGAGCAAGTGGCTCGTCTCTTTGATATTATACCAGGAATGCAGATGTGTGATCTCAAGCGTAATCACAAAACTGGCGAGTCCAAGGGCTTTGCGTACATCACATACAACTCTGTTGGATCTGCCATCTACGCCAAAGAAAAGTTGAATGGTTTTGAGTATCCACCAGGCTCTAAGCTTGTCATCAAGTATGCTGAAGATCCTCCTTCAAATCGAAACAACTCTGAGTCAGGTGCTTCTAATAATATGTATGGTTCTAAATCATCGATCCCTGGCTCCAGCTCCAGTTCACCCTTCACCATCGATGGAAATCAAGTCTATACCACTGCAGGGCTACCAGCACCTGCGCCCCTTGCAGACCCCAACTCAGAAGTAGCATCCCGACTGTTTATAGTGTGTAACCCAGCCCCACCTCCAGACCCTGTTCTTAAAGATGTATTCAGTCGATTTGGTAACCTCATAGATGTGTGGATGATGAAGGACAGAAATTTTGGCTATGCTAAGTTTGCATCCAAAGATTCCGCTGATGTTGCAATTGAAGGACTTCATGGTCATGAAGTATTGGGGATGAAACTCAAAGTTATGCACGCAGATCCTCCCAAGAACGAGGCCTCCCGCAAACGGCCCCGCACATGAGCCATGGGACACAACTCCAGAACAAACGAGTGTATATTGAATCACCTACAAGAATCGCACTTATCTTGCAAGGTAATGTAAACTATAGTAGAGTGAGTTGGAAAAATTATGTTAGTGGACAGAAACAACATACTTGGAAATTCATAACAACAGAACTTTGTGCAACCTACGTTAGACACATGGTCATACTCCATACAGACAACGCCTACTCATGACAACGATGGGAAGAGACATGGGCTGGAATGGACTGGACTGGACTGGACTGGACTGGAGTTGGGAACTTACACAGTGCACTGACCGTTTGAGAGACATGTCTAGAGACTTGGACACTGGCTGTGACAGGAACGTTTAGTATATACATGTAGGATGTAGTCTGTAATTTCTGTTTTATTGTTTAATTTTATCAAAACGAAGACGGTATTGTTTAAACGTTTAAAGTATTTTAACACAGAACTCGTTTTTTTGGCCAGGATTTCTCATCCTCTTGTTAAATAAAAGTTACCGGTTTTAGGTTATCTTAAACTTTATTTAACATTTTAAACGATTCAAAGATTTAAAAAATAGGTTAGCGTAATATTAAATCTCGGTGTATCAACACTAAAGTGCGTTTTGTGCGATATATTGTGTAACATATACTCTGTGTAATCAATTACTAGAATACCAAGGTTGGTTAATGATTCATTGTAGTAATAAAACCCACCCTGAAACATGCCTGCTAGTTGAACCTTGACATATTATTATTATTATATGAAGGCCGTGTAAACTAACGAAAGGCTAATGTTATCGTAATTACAACACGTGAGACCGAGATAACGAGCCTACGTTGACACAGCAATGTGTACCTTTGCTGTATTCACAACAACAACAACCAAACATACTCTCGTCATTAAACTTAATGTGTACCTTTGCTGTATTCACAACAACAACAACCAAACATACTCTCGTCATTAAACTTAATGTGTACCTTTGCTGTATTCACAACAACAACAACCAAACATACTCTCGTCATTAAACTTAATGTGTACTTTGCTGTATTCACAACAACAACAACAACAACCAAACATACTCTTATCATTAAACTTAATGTGTACCTTTGCTGTATTCACAACAACAACAACCAAACATACTCTCGTCATTAAACTTAATGTGTACCTTTGCTGTATTCACAACAACAACAAAAACATACTCTCGTCATTAAACTTAATGTGTACTTTGCTGTATTCACAACAACAACAAACCAACATACTCTGTGTACTCTGTATTCATTAAAAACTTAATGTGTACCTTTGCTGTATTCACAACAACAACAACCAAACATACTCTCGTCATTAAACTTAATGTGTACCTTTGCTGTATTCACAACAACAACAACAACCAAACATACTCTCGTCATTAAACTTAATGTGTACCTTTGCTGTATTCACAACAACAACAACCAAACATACTCTCGTCATTAAACTTAATGTGTACCTTTGCTGTATTCACAACAACAACAACCAAACATACTCTTATCATTAAACTTAATGTGTACCTTTGCTGTATTCACAACAACAACAACAACCAAACATACTCTTATCATTAAACTTAATGTGTACCTTTGCTGTATTCACAACAACAACAACAACATTAAACTTAATGTGTATACTCTCTATCATTAAACTTAATGTGTACCTTTGCTGTATTCACAACAACAACAACAAACATACTCTCGTCATTAAACTTAATTTATACCTTTGCTGTATTCACAACAACAACCAAACATACTCTCGTCATTAAACTTAATGTGTACCTTTGCTGTATTCACAACAACAACCAAACATACTCTCGTCATTAAACTTAATGTGTACCTTTGCTGTATTCACAACAACAACAACCAAACATACTCTCGTCATTAAACTTAATGTGTACTTTGCTGTATTCACAACAACAACAACCAAGCATACTCTCGTCATTTAAACTTAATGTGTACCTTTGCTGTATTCACAACAACAACAACCAAACATACTCTCGTCATTAAACTTAATGTGTACCTTTGCTGTATTCACAACAACAACAACCAAACATACTCTCGTCATTAAACTTAATGTGCACCTTTGCTGTATTGACAACAACCAAACATACTCTTATCATTAAACTTAATGTGTACCTTTGCTGTATTCACAACAACAACAACAACCAACATACTCTCGTCATTAAACTTAATGTGTACCTTTGCTGTATTCACAACAACAACCAAAAACATACTCTCGTCATTAAACTTAATGTGTACCTTTGCTGTATTCACAACAACAACAACCAAACATACTCTCGTCATTAAACTTATTGTGTACCTTTGCTGTATTCACAACAACCAAACATACTCTCGTCATTAAACTTAATGTGTACCTTTGCTGTATTCACAACAACCAAACATACTCTCGTCATTAAACTTAATGTGTACCTTTGCTGTATTCACAACAACCAAACATACTCTCGTCATTAAACTTAATGTGTACCTTTGCTGTATTCACAACAACAACAACAACAACCAAACATACTCTCGTCATTAAACTTAATGTGTACCTTTGCTGTATTCACAACAACAACAACAACAACCAAACATACTCTCGTCATTAAACTTAAAATGTGTACCTTTGCTGTATTCACAACAACAACAACCAAACATACTCTCGTCATTAAACTTATTGTGTACCTTTGCTGTATTCACAACAACCAAACATACTCTCGTCATTAAACTTAATGTGTACCTTTGCTGTATTCACAACAACAACCAAACATACTCTCGTCATTAAACTTATTGTGTACCTTTGCTGTATTCACAACAACCAAACATACTCTCGTCATTAAACTTAATGTGTACCTTTGCTGTATTCACAACAACCAAACATACTCTCGTCATTAAACTTAATGTGTACCTTTGCTGTATTCACAACAACAACAACAACAACAACCAAACATACTCTTATCATTAAACTTAATGTGTACCTTTGCTGTATTCACAACAACAACAACAACAACCAAACATACTCTCGTCATTAAACTTAAAATGTGTACCTTTGCTGTATTCACAACAACAACAACCAAACATACTCTCGTCATTAAACTTAATGTGTACCTTTGCTGTATTCACAACAACAACAACAACAACCAAACATACTCTTATCATTAAACTTAATGTGTACCTTTGCTGTATTCACAACAACAACAACCAAACATACTCTCGTCATTAAACTTAAAATGTGTACCTTTGCTGTATTCACAACAACAACAACCAAACATACTCTCGTCATTAAACTTATTGTGTACCTTTGCTGTATTCACAACAACCAAACATACTCTCGTCATTAAACTTAATGTGTACCTTTGCTGTATTCACAACAACAACAACAAAACATACTCTCGTCATTAAACTTATTGTGTACCTTTGCTGTATTCACAACAACCAAACATACTCTCCTCATTAAACTTAATTTATACCTTAACTGTATTCACAACAACAACAACCAAACATACTCTCGTCATTAAACTTATTGTGTACCTTTGCTGTATTCACAACAACCAAACATACTCTCGTCATCATTAAACTTAATGTGTACCTTTGCTGTATTCACAACAACCAAACATACTCTCGTCATTAAACTTAATGTGTACCTTTGCTGTATTCACAACAACAAACAACAACCAAACATACTCTCGTCATTAAACTTAATGTGTACCTTTGCTGTATTCACAACAACAACAACCAAACATACTCTCGTCATTAAACTTAATGTGTACCTTTGCTGTATTCACAACAACCAAACATACTCTCGTCATTAAACTTAATGTGTACCTTTGCTGTATTCACAACAACAACAACAACCAAAACATACTCTTATCATTAAACTTAAAATGTGTACCTTTGCTGTATTCACAACAACAACAACAACAACAACCAAACATACTCTCGTCATTAAACTTAATGTGTACCTTTGCTGTATTCACAACAACAACAACCAAACATACTCTCGTCATTAAACTTAATGTGTACCTTTGCTGTATTCACAACAACAAACAACAACCAAACATACTCTTATCATTAAACTTAATGTATACCTTTGCTGTATTCACAACAACAACAACCAAACATACTCTCGTCATTAAACTTAATGTGTACCTTTGCTGTATTCACAACAACAACAACCAAACATACTCTCGTCATTAAACTTAATGTGTACCTTTGCTGTATTCACAACAACAACAACAACAACCAAACATACTCTCGTCATTAAACTTAATGTGTACCTTTGCTGTATTCACAACAACAACAACAACAACCAAACATACTCTCGTCATTAAACTTAAAATGTGTACCTTTGCTGTATTCACAACAACAACAACCAAACATACTCTCGTCATTAAACTTATTGTGTACCTTTGCTGTATTCACAACAACCAACATACTCTCGTCATTAAACTTAATGTGTACCTTTGCTGTATTCACAACAACAACCAAACATACTCTCGTCATTAAACTTATTGTGTACCTTTGCTGTATTCACAACAACCAAACATACTCTCGTCATTAAACTTAATGTGTACCTTTGCTGTATTCACAACAACCAAACATACTCTCGTCATTAAACTTAATGTGTACCTTTGCTGTATTCACAACAACAACAACAACAACCAAACATACTCTTATCATTAAACTTAATGTGTACCTTTGCTGTATTCACAACAACAACAACAACAACAACCAAACATACTCTCGTCATTAAACTTAAAATGTGTACCTTTGCTGTATTCACAACAACAACAACCAAACATACTCTCGTCATTAAACTTAATGTGTACCTTTGCTGTATTCACAACAACAACAACAACAACCAAACATACTCTTATCATTAAACTTAATGTGTACCTTTGCTGTATTCACAACAACAACAACCAAACATACTCTCGTCATTAAACTTAAAATGTGTACCTTTGCTGTATTCACAACAACAACAACCAAACATACTCTCGTCATTAAACTTATTGTGTACCTTTGCTGTATTCACAACAACCAAACATACTCTCGTCATTAAACTTAATGTGTACCTTTGCTGTATTCACAACAACAACAACCAAACATACTCTCGTCATTAAACTTATTGTGTACCTTTGCTGTATTCACAACAACCAAACATACTCTCGTCATTAAACTTAATTTATACCTTAACTGTATTCACAACAACAACAACAAACAAACATACTCTCGTCATTAAACTTATTGTGTACCTTTGCTGTATTCACAACAACCAAACATACTCTCGTCATTAAACTTAATGTGTACCTTTGCTGTATTCACAACAACCAAACATACTCTCGTCATTAAACTTAATGTGTACCTTTGCTGTATTCACAACAACAACAACAACCAAACATACTCTCGTCATTAAACTTAATGTGTACCTTTGCTGTATTCACAACAACAACAACCAAACATACTCTCGTCATTAAACTTAATGTGTACCTTTGCTGTATTCACAACAACCAAACATACTCTCGTCATTAAACTTAATGTGTACCTTTGCTGTATTCACAACAACAACAACAACCAAACATACTCTTATCATTAAACTTAAAATGTGTACCTTTGCTGTATTCACAACAACAACAACAACCAAACATACTCTCGTCATTAAACTTAATGTGTACCTTTGCTGTATTCACAACAACAACAACAACAACAAACATACTCTCGTCATTAAACTTAATGTGTACCTTTGCTGTATTCACAACAACAACAACAACCAAACATACTCTTATCATTAAACTTAATGTATACCTTTGCTGTATTCACAACAACAACAACCAAACATACTCTCGTCATTAAACTTAATGTGTACCTTTGCTGTATTCACAACAACAACAACCAAACATACTCTCGTCATTAAACTTAATGTGTACCTTTGCTGTATTCACAACAACAACAACAACAACAAAAACATACTCTTATCATTAAACTTAAAATGTGTACCTTTGCTGTATTCACAACAACAACAACAACCAAACATACTCTTATCATTAAACTTAATGTGTACCTTTGCTGTATTCACAACAACAACCAATACTCTCGTCATTAAACTTAATGTGTACCTTTGCTGTATTCACAACAACAACCAAACATACTCTCGTCATTAAACTTAATGTGTACCTTTGCTGTATTCACAACAACAACAACCAACAAACATACTCTCGTCATTAAACTTAATGTGTACCTTTGCTGTATTCACAACAACAACCAAAACATACTCTCGTCATTAAACTTATTGTGTACCTTTGCTGTATTCACAACAACAACAACCAAACATACTCTCGTCATTAAACTTAATGTGTACCTTTGCTGTATTCACAACAACAACAAAAACATACTCTCGTCATTAAACTTAATGTGTACCTTTGCTGTATTCACAACAACAACAACAACCAAACATACTCTCGTCATTAAACTTAATGTGTACCTTTGCTGTATTCACAACAACAACAACCAAACATACTCGTCATTAAACTTAATGTGTACCTTTGCTGTATTCACAACAACAACAACCAAACATACTCTCGTCATTAAACTTATTGTGTACCTTTGCTGTATTCACAACAACAACAACCAAACATACTCGTCATTAAACTTAATGTGTACCTTTGCTGTATTCACAACAACAACAACCAAAATACTCTCGTCATTAAACTTAATGTGTACCTTTGCTGTATTCACAACAACCAAACATACTCTCGTCATTAAACTTAATGTGTACCTTTGCTGTATTCACAACAACAACAACAACCAAACATACTCTCGTCATTAAACTTAATGTGTACCTTTGCTGTATTCACAACAACCAAACATACTCTCGTCATTAAACTTAATGTGTACCTTTGCTGTATTCACAACAACCAAACATACTCTCGTCATTAAACTTAATGTGTACCTTTGCTGTATTCACAACAACAACCAAACATACTCTCGTCATTAAACTTAATGTGTACCTTTGCTATATTCACAACAACAACAACAACCAAACATACTCTCGTCATTAAACTTAATGTGTACCTTTGCTGTATTCACAACAACAACAACAACCAAACATACTCTTATCATTAAACTTAATGTGTACCTTTGCTGTATTCACAACAACCAAACATACTCTCGTCATTAAACTTAATGTGTACCTTTGCTGTATTCACAACAACAACAACCAAACATACTCTCGTCATTAAACTTAATGTGTACCTTTGCTGTATTCACAACAACCAAACATACTCTCGTCATTAAACTTATTGTGTACCTTTGCTGTATTCACAACAACCAAACATACTCTCGTCATTAAACTTAATGTGTACCTTTGCTGTATTCACAACAACCAAACATACTCTCGTCATTAAACTTAATGTGTACCTTTGCTGTATTCACAACAACCAAACATACTCTCGTCATTAAACTTAAACAACCATTAGTCAGTGCGGGTAAGGAACTATATGGCCCTCCTCTGATTACCTATGTGTCCCATCTGGTCTATTGCTACACAGTTATCTAGTGTACTAGTCATTCTAATCAGTGAACTGCGTATAACACGCATCGGGTGTTAATTTCTTAGCGAGCACAATTTTCTCAACGAGTAATATTTACCATAGCTATATTTTTACTGTGGGAAATTGTGAATTTCCGCGAATGAACTATAAACGCGCAGGTATGGAATCACTGTCACTATACCCATCCCTCGGTCGTTCACTGGCGACAACCGTATGAAGCATGTTGTGTGACAACGGACTCGCGCAAGCACATGAAAATGAAAATATTTTGATACTTGCACTAGCTTTTGTTTAAATCTTGCGATAGGCCCGTTTTTAAATAACACCCATCGTGCTTGCGTAAAGAAATCGAAGTAATTGAGAAGCTTCTTTTTGATAATCCCTTGCCGACCAGGAAAATGTATTCTTTTTGACAAAATATATCGGGCAACTGCTGTCCCTGTTGTATGGCCCTGGAGACTAGATAAAAGAAGTTAATCATATTGGGTATCTGCTTCTATATCATCCATCGTAGCAGCCACATTAAAATCATTTTATTCTTCAAGGAATGATTGCAAACAAACCTAAATAGCTTGTTAAGCCATGTGAGTGATTTAAAATGGATAGTTTGGTTTGGACAAATGCGTTTCGTTGATATTGATATGTTTTAAATATTCTGTCCTTTGTCTTGTTGATGAACAGGTCAAGACTGAAGATGCATGGATATAGCTCGACGTAGTATCCACTCTACCAAGAAAACCAAGACAAATACGCAGTTTCATTAAGGAATTTTTTAATTGTATTTTCATAAATAAAAATAACTTTACAAATATACTTGTTGAAGTCTGGTGTAATTTAGCGTTAATGGAGATGTAATAATATTTCCATCATCAAACAGCTGCTACCTATTTTCCAGTTGGTTTTACTAAACTCCCACACCTACTGACCGAGATTGGCTTGTTCTTACCATTTTGTAATTTACAGATGGTATCGAGGACTGAAGGAGTGTCTTTGCCACTTGAGCAAATAAAGTGGCACTTGGCTATTTAACAATACATTGACACTATAATAAATATTTTATTATTAGTCGGGCTTCCTGTTTAAGGCCCGACTCTAAAAATACAGGCCGTTCGTCGTAGTCGTCGACCTCAAATCGCCAACTGGGTTCTACAGCGCGTGCGCCCTGTGCCGGCTGATATGTTAACCACCGAAGGCTCTAACCACGTGGTTTATATCAACACAAGAGATCGCTTCTTCACAAACCTTGCTGGAGGAAGGTTATGTCGTCTTGTTTTCAAAATAACCACAATAATTCATCAGTAGAGATATGGATTTATC
This sequence comes from Actinostola sp. cb2023, assembly GCA_033675265.1. Lineage (NCBI taxonomy): Eukaryota > Metazoa > Cnidaria > Anthozoa > Actiniaria > Actinostolidae > Actinostola > Actinostola sp. cb2023. The sequence goes on along the minus strand of JAUJYZ010001288.1, from coordinate 78,190 downwards.
AATCCAGTACTAGTATAGTCCAGGACTCACTTTCTATCCGCTCCGACAAGCTGAAGTCGCGGCCCACTTGAAATGGACTCTATTCTTTATAGCCGTTCTTTTTGAAATTTTTGTATTATCTGTCACAATTCCTTCATCTTTTCAATGTGGTATAAGTACGCACATTGCCAACATGACAGATAATACAAAAATTTCAAATAGAACGGCTATAAAGAATAGAGTCCATTTCAAGTGAGCTTACATGAAGTACTTACCCGCGGAAGGCAAGAGAGTCCAGTTTTTACAATAACCTAGCGTAATCTCGCAATCTGATTGGCTCTCAGCCATTGTCAATAAGAGTACAGACACATGCAATGACGAATCGCTCGCGCACGAAGCCAGCGCGCGCTTGAAACGGTTTTTCTTTCAAACTTTATCCTTGTTTTTGGATGTTTTTTGACTTTGTTATTGTAAAAAAGAAATCGCAAGGGGTTTTCCATTGTCTGTACTCTTATTGACAATGGATTTGACGTCACAAAATGTTCAAAACTTTGCAGTGAAACCACTCGCTACGCTCGTGGTTCCACTTGAGTTTTGAACATTTTGTGACGTCAAATCCATTGTCAATCATAAGAGTACAGACAATGGAAAACCCCTTGCGATTTGTTAAATAACTTGCATGCGCATGGCAGCTTAGCAGCCAGGCGACCACCACAAATATGAGACAGCCGCATTTTATCTAGTCTCCTATGCACCCGTTCTTAGTTTCTTTATGCACTCTAGAGATATCAATTATCAAAACCTTTTCTCCGTTTATCGATACGTTTCCCCGTTGCTTTATTATCTGCCGCGAAACTTTCGGTACGCTAAAAATACATTGTTCTTTACTAATCAGTTAATAACTCATGAAATCATTAAAATATCAAAAATCGGAGACACGGTTTTGAAGAATGATAATCTCAGCTGAATCGAATAAAACCCGTTTGTTTAGGAGCTCAAAATAACACCCGTATTTTCGTCAATTTGCTCTTTGAGAAAAAGCCCAAAATGTTTTCCAAGTCAAGTGGCGCCTTTGTTTGCACAAGCGTCGATAATCCACCATATCCAATACCTGATGACATAGAGTCGTTTTCGTATGAGTGGGAAACCTACGGTACGGAGTTACGGTCACGGTACGGAATAGAAGACATTAGGGAGCTTAATAAGCAGCAGACGTTTTTGTCAACACGGACGGCGCGCGCACTGACGAATGATGTTCGAATCGACCGTTGACGTCCGTGACGGCAATCTATGACGTGAAAACTGGTGAAGTGCCGTCGTAGATTGCCGTCACGGACGTCAACGGTCGTTTCGAACATTATTCGTCCGTGTTGACAAAAACTTCTGCCGCTTAACGCAAAATCATCGCTCAACCAATCAGAATGCTTGGATACGGCATGATGATGGCGCGATACGGTCACGCTACGGCACGAACCGTACCGTAGCTACTTCCCACTCATACGAAAACGACTCTATGAATGGCATCCATATTAAGGTGGCTCAAAGTAGTTTTTAACTGACCACACTTCTACTTTTCATTTGGTGAATTGATAGACTTATCTTAGGCCGATCAAAACGACTTTTGCACCAGTTATCGGGCAAAGATGGAAATTTAGAATTATGTCAATTTCAGCTCGATCGAGGTTTCCTTGGCAACGATAAACAAAGATCGTTGAAATCAGTTTTACTAAAATATCTCAAGATTTCGATGAGCTCTAGACAAGCGACTATATGCATGATAAACTACATACTAAGGCAAAGTATCTGAAACAGAATTCAAACTTTTTGATCAGAGCGATTTTGAATAATTTGCATAAAGAATGTTTATGCAAATTATTCAAAATTGCTCTGATCAAAAAGTTTGAATTATGTCTCAGATACTTTGCCTGAGTATGTAGTTTATCATGCACATAGTCACTTGTCTAGAGCTCATCGAAATCTTGAGATATTTTAGTAAAACTGATTTCAACGATCTTAATTTATCTTTGTTTATCGTTGCCAAGGAAACTTCGATTGAGCTGAAATTGATATAATTCTAAATTTCCATCTTTGCCCGATAACTGGTGCAAAAGTCGTTTTGATCGGTCTAGGATAAGTCTATCAATTCACCAAATGAAAAGTAGAAGTGTGATCAGTTAAAAACTACTGCGAGTCACCTTAAACTGAGAAGATCGCCTTACAGTTCGCAACGACGTAACACGACGAGGCAGGAATTAAAACAAAGTTACTGCTGGCGGGAAATACGAGCACTTTTACCGTGAGTGGTTTGACATCGTTATTCGAGGATATTTTGAGTGAGCAGTTACGATTTTTGGATACTTTCTTCGCATCTGAATCTTTGTGGAAAGTCTGTTGCGTGAGTGCTGTTGACAGCTTGCTTGTCAACATCGATCGAAATCCAAAATTCGTTTTTTGGTTCTAAGACTTCTAACTTTTTAGGGAAAAAATATTTTTAGATTCTGTTTTTTGGAGATGATAGATAATATTCAATTTGATTTGATTGTCAAAAAAAAATCAAAACCGGTGGTTTAAAGGTTTTTGGGGTACCCTGATACCTACAATTCGCGAACTGAAACAGAGACACATGGAAGTCTTGAAAGCTTTTATCAGTTACATGTATACCAACTTGAAGTTAAACTGTTGCATTGTAAAGAAAATCATTACAAAATTAACCTGGATTTTCGGCAGTTGACAGCAACGACTACGAAGCTTACTTCACGACCCGTGTAGTATGTGAATGTCATGGCCGCTAGACGTGAGAGTGAACTCCAAGCAACTCAAGGTCCTCAAGCAGAATACTACCTAGTAGTCTCCCTCGCAGCCGTGCTAAGTGTCGTCACGCAACGCTCTACCCTGCGAGCAGCATTTTTCTTCCTACTCGCTCAGGAAGGTAAATACCTGTGAAAAAGTTGAAACCGGGTCTCTCAGAAATTTTATTGCTGAGTTTGTAAAAACTACAGTTGCAGATTTTCATTCATTTGTGAAATAATTTTGCAAGGAATTCATATCAGTAGCCATATATCAGTATGTATTGAAATGTAATTTAGATCGATTAAAACTGTTCAAGATTTTAGCACTTTCTGAAATACAAAGTCTGAGCTGGCGGGTATTACATTATGTTGTCGAGTGCCGGGCGATTCCAAATTCTGCATGTTCTCCCGAGTCACGCAACAAGTAAAGGCAAGGCTTCCCTGTGTCTCTGTCAGTTCAGTTCGCGAATATCTTTATAGGCCGTGTTGACATGAATGTTGACATCGAGCGACGCGTTCTTTTTGTTTTATGTCGCTGTCAAACTACATGTAGTGTAATTGGCCCGGTCTGAAAGCTTTGGAATCTCAGAGTATCAGTTGATAGCATCAGTTGATTGCTATGGCGTACAATCGGGGCCAAAAATCGAACTTTGCATTTCACTTTGTACTTTTTGTATTCTTGTCAATATTTTTTATTTGACTTACAAGTTTGTGTATTTGAAATTGTAGTTTTCGTATTTGACATCCTACATTTTGTATTCGACATGCTACTTTTACCTTTCGTGTAACTTTACGATTTGACATGCAAGTTTTCGTATTTGACATCCTACATTTTGTATGGTAAGAAGGAAATTGATCGAGCCGAAATCACCAGTTCATATTTTTGTTGTCAATATTTGGACCTATCGATCGGTTGTTACGTGACTTCGGCTCGAATAATTTTCTTCTTACCTCGTCAGAACATCACTATGGACCTTAAAAGGTCGTTCACGAAGTTTAAAAAAAATCGTAGGAGGGAAAACCGTTTGGCAGCAGTTTTAGTGAAACAAGACGCTCAATGAGCGTTCACTCGGGCATTGTGAAAAGGAAAATGTCAGTTGTTCGAGGAAGTACTTGAAAATGAATGCCAGTTGGTTGAAGAACAAGGACAATGTCAGCTGCGCGAGGAGAGACCTGACAATGACTGACAGTTGCGTGACGAGGGAGACTATGTATATACATGTATGTGTCGAGTTCATTTGATTTGCCTTTGAGTTCATTTGATTACCTTTTGACTTTGAGTTCAATTGATTTGATTTTGATGAGTTTGTGTAAAGGCCCCCTCTCTAGCTTCAGATCCCGAAACGTCGAGTTTGGAATCGAGTTCGGGTTCGAGTTACGGTTCGAACGTCGAATAAAACAAGGACATCTTCTTCAATACAATATAATTTCTCTGACGTCATGACAATCAGTGACAGTTGAGTGACGAGGGAGACTATTAGTCCGGTGAGTACGAACATGATACGTCTTGAGGTTGCATAGGTCAGATGGTTCCGATAACGGCCTCGCGTTTGTTTTAAAATATATATATTTTAAGCGAGCTTCTAGTCCTTTTACCACTTCTAGTCATTGAACGATGAACTAGAATCCTGACCTTTTAATAGCTTGAAGATCTACAGCTGCTTTCAAAACTAAGATTCATAATCTACTTGAGTCCTGTGTCTCCTTTATCTTTTCAAATCTGCGGAGTAATCTTGAAACTCCGGATACGATTAAATACGTCGCATACTCGTCATTTTGAAGCCGAACAAAACTACTACTACTACTACTACTACTACTACTACTACCGAAATCCGCATTTTCTAACTCGGGCGGCCTGCGGCCTGGGCCCGAGTAACAAGACGCTCAATGAGCGTACACTCGGGCTTATGACAAGGATAATGTCACTTGCGTGAGGAGGGAGATGACAATGACTGACAGTTGTGTGACGAGGGAGACTATGTATATATGTGTCGGTGAGCGTAGATAAAAATCTCCGAATCGTACTTCCGTAGCATGTACTTGGAACGTTCAGTTGAGGTTCATATTCATGGTCAGACGGTTCTGATAACGTCTTTGGTTTCTTCGTTATCGCAGAGGAAAGTTGAACTTCGTATCTTTTAAACATCCAGTTGATTCAGACTACGGTATGATGTGACAAAGCTCGACCAATCTGCTGTCTCTGCCTATACATTGAAAGATCTTGTTCGATTTATCTCGAAATCAGAAAGGAATTATCGATTAAAAATCAAAAGCTGCTTCTGTTAGATTTAAGATGTGACCTCAAGTGACCTCAAATACGTTTAAATACGTACGACAGTGTACCTTCAAGAGTCGGAGATCTTTATCTATGAGTCACCGACACAAGTCTCCCTCGTCACTGAGCGTCTTCTTCTGTAATAGATCCCTAAAATCTTTTTGATTTCGATTGTATTTTTGCCGTTCACTGACCTGTTTTGAGCGTGGAAATTCTGTTTTAAATAGCGCTTAACGTGGCGGTTCTAAAATTAGATCGCGTAATAAATGTATGACTCAGACAAGGATCATACAACTGTCATCGTACTGAAAAGAACACGGATTTTCGAACATTGACCTTTCTCGCCTTTGCTTTGATGTAGTTTTGAAGTACGATTTTTACGATTCCTTTTCCTTGTGAATTTTTCAAACGTGGAATAAAATAAACATTCATCATGAGTTTAATATTGAAAATGATACGTCTTGAGGTTGCATAGGTCAGATGGTTCTGATAACGCCCTCACGTTTGTATTTGTTAAATATATTTTAAGCGAGCTTCTAGTCCTTCTACCACTTCTAGTCATTGAACGATGAACTAGAATCCTGACCTTTAATAGCTTGAAGATCTACAGCTGCTTTCAAAACTAAGATTCAAATCTACTTGAGTCCTGTGTGTCGTTTGTTTTTTTCTTATCTGCTGAGTAATCTTGAAACTCGATACGATTAAATACGTCGCATACTTTCGTCATTCTTTAGCCGAACAAAACTACGACTACTACTACTACTACTACCGAAAAACGCATTTTATAACTCGGGCTTCCTTCGGAAGGGCCCGAGTAAATAGTGTCGTTTGAATATCAGCTGGCATTCACAAACGCGGCTTACAATGATAATTTTGAATAAACCTTCCAAAAGCAGAATAGTTGAATTAGTATTTGTGTTAAGCATAATAAAATCCAAGAAATATTGACGCGGAGCGAGCGAGTTAAAAAATACGGCAAACAGGTCATTCATTTATGCTGGAACCACCTTTACTCCTCGGCTCCTAGGGCCTCTGGAACCCAGGGTAACTGAAACCTGAATCGACAATTTGAATCGACAACAACCAACTGCCGTGCTAACTCGGAGAATGGTTGATCATGGCTAAACAACGGGGTAGAATAATGTTCTTAATAAAGTCACATTTCAACAGCAAAGTCAATGAAGAAATTGTAAATTTACGTCTAAACTGACAGCTATAATAGACGGACGTGTCAATATTTTTCGTATTCGGTAGTTATCAATGCGATTTTCCTTCGCACCACGCGTACTGAACGGCATCTAGATTTAGCGGAAACCACGGAAACCGCGGAAACCACAGAAATACGAAATACTGCAATATCCAATATATAAAATATATACCCTGATTCAACACCTTTGGTCATTATTTAGCTCCGAGTAGTTATGCTGTATTTGGTCGTGGATATCAAATACGTTCGTGGAGGTCTTCGAATGTAGTTAGAAAAAAGTCCTCATACTGCAAAAGAAGCCGTTTTCTCGCATCTATGGTGACAAGTGGCATAGACTTGCTCCAAGTCTCGTTCGTTTTTTCCCCCGTGAAGTACGCTACTTGGGCTTCCTGTGTTTGCTTGCGCTTCCTGTGGTGGAAGGTGGGGAGGGGAGCGAACGAGACTTGTAAAACTCGGCACCTAATCAATATTCATAAACTTAGCGGATCCTGACGTAATAGTTTTTGAGATTTTTAACCAATAAGAAATGAGAAATAAAAACGACTCTCACTATTCAGGGGGGAGCTGACTTCACGTAATTAATTGTGGATTTGAAGCACAATGAATCTGGAAAATACAGCTATCGAAGCCGTTAAAAATGTTTTAAACCTGGTATCTCAAAGACTCATTTATTTCACAGCCAACGGGTTCGGGAAAAGGGATTTTAATGAAGATTGCTCTGTTTTAAAAATATTGACGGTTGGCCCGTAGCGTCAAGCTTATTGATCCTTCCGCCGATGAACTTTTCAGGGACGTATAAAGCTTAAGTTATATATTTGCGAATCTCGACAGGAAGAAGTGACGGAATAGGGCCATGTTTGGGCTGGATGTGTTGGATATTTATTGGATAAATGATATCCTACGGTGGCCCATAGGGGACACGCTGCAAATAAGACAGGTTGCTGCAAATAAGACGAGTTGCTGCAAATAAAAAACGAGTTGCTGCAAATAAGACAAGTTGCTGCAAATAAAAAACGAGTTGCTGCAAATAAAACGAGTTGCTGCAAATAAGACGAGTTGCTGCAAATAAGACGAGTTGCTGCAAATAAGAGAGTTGCTGCAAATAAAACGAGTCGCTGCAAATAAAACGAGTTGCTGCAAATAAGACGAGTTGCTGCAAATAAAACGAGTCGCTGCAAATAAAACGAGTTGCTGCAAATAAGGACATAAAACACTGCGCGCGCAGGGTGCGAGCGAAGACTGGGTTCGACGACTCATGCTTGGTAGCCTAGCCATCCACTTTTCCTCTATGTTTTGTACTGGATGTGGAGGAAATATTACTCTCTTAGATGCAAACTTTTGTCCTTCCTGTGGGACACAAGTCAACAAAGATGACAAAGATATTACTGTGTTTATTAAGATGTACTTTCACCGCGGATATCGCTACAAAGATATTGTTAGTTTACTGAACAAACATCATATGGTGTAACTGGATCGCAACGCTCTCTCCCCTCAGTTAGAACATCATATGCATATTCCTCGTAGCGTGGTTCAAACGCTATTAAATGAAAGAAATCGATCCAAATGGAGTAGAAGAGAAGGCAAAGAGATGGCTTAGACGAAGGAACTGTGTTTCAAGTGGACTTAATTTTTGCTGGCATATTGATGGTGAGTTGTAGTAGCCAGTAGTTGCGCAGACAGTATCTTTCATGATTGATTACAGTAAAAATAATAAAAAAATATAAGCTTAATACATTAATGTAAAGTTATACACCTTGTGGATAATCAATAAATTGCCATGTAGTAATGCACCAGTCAATTGAAACCCCCTGAGTTTGGGTTGAGTTGACGCGACTGTTACCTCTAAAGATTCATAAAAATATACATGTAGTATTATTACTACTTCCCTCTGGAATATTGAGAAAATATTTTAACTAGTGAATAAGACCCTTCAAGATTATTTCAGTGAAGTTTCAGCTCAATCAAATTTTGAACAATTTACATCCTACATAGTCCCCCTTCAAGTTTGTCAGACCTGACAGAAGGGGGGGTACTTGACCCATGTTTGGGTATAGGGGTCTAGGACAACATATTTTAGGACCCTGTTTAGGACAAAGTACAAATACACACTATATTTTACATAATTTTAACACGTTGGCAAACGTCTTAGACCTCGGATGGATAAATACTGGATAAAACCATACTTAATTACGACAATCGTGCATCATACCCTGTTTAGGACAGACTCACATAAAATTATATACCCTGTTCAGGACAGAGAGGCCATATGGAAACATACTGTTATGTATACACCTATTTCAACTAACGTTGTTGCATTCAAAGCAACAAGCGTCAAGCCAAGACTAGCCTGCGTGGCGGCCCAAAGGGTACGGATCGGAGGGAATAGGGATCGGAAGGGATCGGAAGGGGACTGAGGAGAGGAGGGGAAAAGGAGGAGGAGGAATGGGGAAGAGGGGGGAGGGAGGGCCTGCAGCGAAGACCCTTGATTTTATCGAACGCCCCTAATTAAATATTCCTAATCCTGCATGCTGTCAAGTGTCATCTGTCAGAATTACCCAACCACGTTTGAGTTATCAAACATACATTACTTCCGTTTCTTGTCAAAACATTGCCGACACATGTAGAAATCTTCAGAAATGTCAGAGGACAGTCTATCGTCAAAGTCCAAAGTCAATATAAAATAACGTGAAGTAATGTATGTTTGATAACTCAAACGTGGTTGGGTAATTCTGACAGATGACACTTGACAGCATGCAGGATTAGGAATATTTAATTAGGGGCGTTCGATAAAATCAAGGGTCTTCGCTGCAGGCCCTCCCTCCCCCCTCTTCCCCATTCCTCCTCCTCCTTTTCCCCTCCTCTCCTCAGTCCCCTTCCGATCCCTTCCGATCCCTATTCCCTCCGATCCGTACCCTTTGGGCCGCCACGCAGGCTAAGCCAAGCCCGAAGTGAATGTTGGTTTTGTGCTGGCAAATTATTGAAATAAGACTTATTTTCTATGGAACGAAGTGTGATACGCAAACAAACATGTGAAAATGTTCACATTTTGTAATTAGTCCTCATAGAAACAATTGTGATTTAAATAATTGTCAGCGGCATAACCAGCATTCACTTTGGTCTTGGCTTGACGCTTGTTGCTTTGAACGCGACAACGTTATTTGAAATAGGTGTATACGTATTAAGATTGGAATTGTAACCATGATTTTTATGTATCAAATTTGACAATATTTATATATTATAATTTTTAGTATTTTTTATAGTAAAACTTATTTAGTTTTTTTAAGAACTCATTTATGATGATATAAACTGTGTTTTCTTCTTTAGGTTACAATAAGCTAAAACCTTATGGCTTCCCTATTCACGGATGCATTTGTGGACTATATAGCAGAAGAATACTTTGGTTGGAGCTTGTAAAATCCAACAACAATCCCAAGATAACAGCTACACTGTATTTGGATAATGTTCAAAATTGTGGCGGATGCCCAAGAATAGTCCGATCTGATTATAGGACAGAAAATGTTGTGCAACTTTCAGAAGAAGTTGATCTAACTGGTGGATTGACTTTTTTAAGGATATGGTTTAGTCAGGTGTGCTAGAGCTTGGAAATGAATTTCACATGAAATGTCTATGGTTTTGCTTTTCAAAGATTATTCAAAATGAACTCGACAAGGTCAGAGATCACTGGAACAGTCACTACATATGGCAGTCAAGGCATGATACAGTGCAGTGGAGTTCCAGATATTTTATATTTTTTACCAGAACAGTTAGGTTCTATGGATTGTACTATCCCAGTATCAAGATAAAATAAAGGAAGTTGAAGGAGATTGTCAGATTGATGTAGAGGATGATATGCATCATGAATATTTTGAACACATATTAGAAAGTACATGTAGTAGGTGGAACAGGGCAGTTGATGAAGGAGATGCATTTGACCTTTTTCAAAGATTTAACCTATTACAAATTTGAACATTTTAATATTGAATTTTGATACAAATTTACATCATATGTAAGACAAGCAAAATGAAATACTTGTCTTTGCCCAGAGCAATTTGTGTAATTATTTCCACTAATTAGTACTAAATATATAGCAGCAATTAAACAATAGAAAACAATAGAGTGCAGACAAAAAAAACTGACAGATTTGACGCTAAATAGCACTATAAATGGTGTAAAGTTATTATTTGTCTTCTATTGTTTAGTACCATTTAGCACTGATTGTTTACTACTTTTTCATGCCTTTGTTGTCTGCACTCTAGAAATGTCACTATTTAGTAATAGTGCTAATAATTTGGTATGCCTCAAAAATTCCAATTCATAAATAATAATATTGGATTTCTATTGTAAATTATGTAAATTGGTAATCAATAAAAACCTATTCATACTTCATGAATATTCATTATCCCGTGCGATGATGTAATAAGCAGTATATAAGGTAGAATTAATTATGCAAATGTGTCAGTTCACCAAGATTGAGATGGCGAGTGGAAGTCGACCCACCCAACCCACCCTCTTGTTGACAAAATTAGCACTTATGTGCTCTTTGTCGTATTGCTCGACAGGGAGTCTCATCCCATACCTTAATGCTAATGAGTCAGCGGGAGGGATAGACTTACAAAGAATGTGTTCTTTATAAAACATTTTTACAATAACTGGAACTGGACAATAAAGCTGGTTCACAATAGCAATAATTATATAAACTTATGTAGATGTTTTATGTTGTTATGCTTTAAAATATATTATGTCACTAATCCTGTTATGCCATTACGCTGTGATGTCCACAATGATAACATAAAACCTAATGCAAAGGTGTATTTTGCATTTATGTCACCTAGTATGAACCAGGCTTAACTTATAATATTAAATAACTCTAGATCTTTAACAAAGTTATATGTACATGCACAATGCACAACAAAATGTACATCATTCACTATATTTACAAAGTACCAAATCCCTGAAATTATGTTGTTATTAGTTCTTTGTCTCAGATTTCAAGAAATGTATTGTCTCATAGCTGACACATGGCGACACTTTAATAGGAAGACTGCTACCTCGTTGAATCTTTAAATCGCCATCTCTCGAGGCCATCATTCCAACTTGTATGGTATTAAACGTCTTGCACGATGATATCAACTAATCAAGCCTTGATTTCTTGTTCTTGAACTTTGACGTTTTGTCAACTTCTTTTCGTTTCTTAAATTCAACGTAACTTGGGTGTTTCTGTGCTCCCAAACGACTTTTATTCGAATCTTTGTTGACTTGTGTCCCACAGGAAGGACAAAAGTTTGCATCAAGAGAGTAATATTTCCAGTACAAAACTTAATTCGAAGAGAGGAAAAGTGGATGGCTAGGCTACCAAGCACGAGTCGTCGAACCCAGCCTTCGCTCGCACCCTGCGCGCGCAGTGTTTTATGTCCTTATTTGCAGCAACTCGTTTTATTTGCAGCGACTCGTTTTATTTGCAGCAACTCGTTTTATTTGCAGCAACTCGTCTTATTTGCAGCAACTCGTTTTATTTGCAGCAACTCGTTTTATTTGCAGCAACTTGTTTTATGTGCAGCAACTTGTTTTATTTGCAGCAACTCGTTTTTTATTTGCAGCAACTCGTCTTATCATTGCAGCAACTTGTCTTATTTGCAGCGTGTCCCCTATGGGCCACCGTAATATCCAGTATAAAACACGAATACACAGGTAAACGAAGACACATATTGCCGTTTATTTCGAAAATTTACAGTTTGAATTTCACTCAAATTCTCTCAACAACCCGTGAAACCAATCTTAGTAATTCATTCGATTCTAATTAGTACTATCGAATGAACTCCGAAAGTGACTGATCTGAAAAAGGGGATTCGAGGCTATTTATCGACTCGAGAATTGCAACAATCGATGTCGTCGATGTTGGATGAATCCAATCCAACCAAATACGTTCAACTCACATCAATTTTGATATCGTTTACTTAAATAGTTAGCACATTCAGTGAAATTTTCAGCCGAAGCAATATAAACAATCTACGAACGGTATCCGCTGCGAGCAGAGAAATCGACAACAAACAGCAGCCGACGCTTTGTCAGTTTTTAGAATCATTCCACTCCTCCCCCACTGCGTATTAACATTTCCACCCTGATAAACAGAAGAGACGCATGTCAATCAAAAGTTCGCTAAGTTTATGAATATTGATTAGGTGCCGAGTTTTACAAGTCTCGTTCGCTCCCCTCCCCACCTTCCACCACAGGAAGCCCAAGCAAACACAGGAAGCCCAAGTAGCACGAGGAGCTTTGCCCAAGAAAGATTTTCGCAGTGGGGATCCTTTAATTCAATCACCAACTCTCTAAAATGGTGATAATGGGTGTGAACGTTAATTAACTTTATACATGTAGGTGTGTTGGATTTATCTGGAAATAATCAGTCAACTACAATTTGATCGCTTCCGTCCAGCGATCGTAATGTACCGCATTTCGAATACAAATACTATTATTTATATCAAAACATTAGCATAGAGCTAGAGGAAAAATATCCCAAGAACAGATTTACGGGCGATTCACCTAGTAACTTCTGTTGCTCTGCTTTCGGGCGAGTCGCCTTAAAAGCAGTTGGAATATCAAGTAGAATAAAGCAAGATATGACTGTTATGTTTACTTAGTAGTTACAGAGAGGAAAATACATCCCAAGAACAGATTTACGGGCGATTCACCTAGTAAATTCTGTTGCTCTGCTTTCGGGCGAGTCGCCTTAAAAGCAGTTGGAATATCAAGTAGAATAAAGCAAGATATGACTGTTATGTTTACTTAGTAGTTACAGAGAGGAAAATACATCCCAAGAACAGATTTACGGGCGATTCACCTAGTAACTTCTGTTGCTCTGCTTTCGGGCGTGTCACCTTAAAAGCAGTTGGGATATGGAAGAATGACAAGATACACATATGAGAGCTTGTGTTATCAACATTGTTTGATTATATATTACATATTTGATTAGCAGCGAATTAATGTTACTTATTGCATTAACTGTGACGAAGACGAACGAATTTATGAGTTTTCCAATACTGTCGAATCCTTCAGTAGAACTGAATCCCTCAATCGCAGAAAGTCAAAATGGAGTGGAGACGTATACACGTCTTCTTTCCAGCTCTTCCACGATCGAACCATTTACAAGGACATTTAATTTGGCGCCATTTTTGTCAATAAAGCCTTGTATTTCTTATTTAAAACGCTCAGAAAAAGTTGAATTCATGGACGTTTTGGGTCATACCACAGATCTCGGTGGAAATTCGGCTTACCACCGCTTTAGCATGCAGTTTCGTAGGGTTTTTGTGGAGCTTACTGTTGATCTATTTATACCTTCTTCGATGTCTGATATTGCACCATACTTACCTGACCTATACATGTATACCTCATTTGGGCTTGTCACATCCGCATCATAAAATGCACATGCTACGACGGTACTGCACGAATAGATCTTTGAATTTCGCGCGGACAAGCGAAGAAACAAACAACTATATATCATGTTAGCTATTACTTTACTAAATGCCAATCAAACTCACAACCGATAACCAATAAAAATATAGCAACTGACGCTGCCTGGCAACTCCGTACAGACTTGTACATTTGACATAAGACAGGTACATATGCACGCAAGCGAGGTCTTGCTTTATACTGACCGGTTTTCAATTTATTGTTCTTTTTAATACTTTTAAAATTGGTTCTACCGAAATTAGGTTCAGACCGGCCCTCACGGCACACTGAGTAATTTCAAAACCATAAGCATGTGGACCGGTGTTAAATGAAAATTCACATACGCTACAGTCGTTTGCAGTTTATTCAATTGCATTGTTGACAGAAGGATTTCAGATATCTAACCAATGCGTTATAATCCGCTAATAGTCCTGTGGTTTTATACAAAGGGAATAGGTTCTCCTGCTGTGCAACTTCTGACTTTCAAAGACAGAAATTTGAAACCTTTCTTGGGCAAAGGGCTCCTCGTGGTACTTCACCGCTCACGGGGGAAAAAACGAACGAGACTTGGAGCAAGTCTACAAGTGGCATTGCCCTATCAATAAATTTCAAATATTTTAACATTCTGTTCTGAGAAAAAAGCAAGAAATAAACCGAAATTCTTGCAATCAGTAGAATGCTTTTTGGGCGCCATCTTTAACACAGGAAGACCGCCAGTATTTCGTATTTCTGTGGTTTCCATGGTTTCCGTGGTTTCCGTGGTTTCCGTGGTTTCCGCTAAATCTAGATGAATTTCGCGCGCCATGTATCACAACAATCAACATCCGTACTTCTTATCCAGGCCTACAAATTCATGAAGCGAAATCCTCTTTGCCTGTAATAAGCATTTCCACTGAAGCATAAAACTATGTTCGGTCATTTCTACATAAAGCGACAAGAGTATTGTTTTCATTACACAAGTACGTTCGTCTTCGTCGTCGTCACCATAACCGAAGACGAACGACGTCGTTCGCCGCGAAGGCGTCTTGTTACGAGGTAAATGTGTCGAGCATTTGTACATCTCTGTACTTTTATGGTAAAGGCCGGTAAGGTTTCGAAACCTATGCTGTGAGTATATTTAATTCGCAAGTGGCATTTCCATGTCTTGGCGGGTAAATTTTAGGATAACCTACGAAAGAAACGATCGACACTGAAGCAGGATACTAGAGCCGTGCGACTTCAAAAGGCTTACGGTTCCAATTCAAAGTACCATTATTTTATTTTACCAAAATGAAAAGTGAGTGAATTATCCATGTGCGTTTTTAGTACTTATTTCCACAGTTTCTTATTCATTTGATTGATTTATAGAGCATGCAGTTCTTGAGATCGTCTCTCTGTGACGTCTCGGTAGATTTGATTGACAGATCCAACGAACTTACCCTAGGTACCTCTCCTTTTATAGCGCGCCCTCGTGTTTTTAAAATAAGCCAAGTCAGAGTTTAAACACGAGGGCGCACTATAAAAGGGCATCACTCCGCCCTCAATTTTTTGAATGATAATGAGTTTGAATATGGCGGACAATGGTTGAACATGGCTGAACAACGGGGTAAAATCATTATCTTAATAAAGTCACATTTCAACAGCAAAGTCAATGAAGAAATTGTAAATTTACGTCTAAAACAGTTATAATAGACGGACGTGTCAATATTTTTCGTATTCGGTAGTTATCTATACGATTTTCAGTCGCACCACGCGTACCGAAGAATGTTTTGAATTTCGCGCGCCATGTATCACAACAATCAACATCCGTACTTCTTATCCAGGCCTACAAATTCATGAAGCGAAATCCTCTTTGCCTGTAATAAGCATTTCCAAGCATAAAACTATGTTTGGTCATTTCTAAATAAAGCGACAAGAGCATTGTTTTCATTACACAAGTTACGTTCGTACCATAACAAGACGAACGACATCGTTCGCCGCGAAGGCGTCTTGTTACGAGGTAAATGTGTTGAGCATTTGTACATCTCTGTACTTTTATGGTAAAGGCCGGTAAGGTTTCGAAACCTATGCTTTGAGTATATTTAATTCGCAAGTGGCATTTCCATGTCTTGGCGGGTAAATTTTAGGATAACCTACGAAAGAAACGATAAGCAGAATACTAGAGCCGTGCGACTTCAAAACGGCTTACGGTTCCAGTTCAAAGTACCATAATTTATTTTACCAAAGTGAAAAGTAATAGTGAATTGTACAACAAAAATTATCCATGTGCGTTGTAGTATTTATTTCCACAGTTTCTTGTTCATTTGAGTTGATTTATAAAGCTTGTAGTTCTTGAGATCCTCTCTCTGTGACGTCTCGGTTGATTTGATTGACAGATCCAACGAACTTACCCAGGGTAGCTCCCCTTTTATAGTGCGCCCTCGTGTTTAAGGGGCGCGCGGGGCCTGGTAACGATTCGGGATAAAATCTGTCCGAAGTGAGTTTTCTCCCGGACGCTGTAAAGTGCAGGTTGCAGGTTGCAGGTTGCAGGTTGCAGGTTGCAGGTTGCAGGTTGCAGGTTGCAGGTTGCAGGTTGCAGGTTGCAGGTTGCAGGTTGCAGGTTGCAGGTTGCAGGTTGCAGGTTGCAGGTTGCAGGTTGCAGGTTGCAGGTGAAACGTACAGTGCAACCCCGGTATTTCAAAATAACTCAAATCAATTTCCCTTGGATTATTTTCTCAGTCGATTCAATACTATCGCCGCCGTCATTTCGAAAAATGCTTTGGCCGGAATTCGGAAAACTATTTTAAAAAGTCCCCCGAAACTAAGATCCCGTAAGACCCTAAGAACTGTTATAAAATGTCCAAATCAGGCAAATCCAATGAGTGAGGAAAGGCTGTGTTCGCACCACGTTCAGCTTCAAAATCAGTCCATGAGTTTTTTTTCTCTGATTCAGATTGCAGGGAGATTGGCGGAATAGGACTTTTAAAAAATATCCTGTCTTTTCGGCTTTCCACGAATAAAACCAAATCAGCCGCCATCTTTAGCACAGGTAACCCAAACACAATTATATCCCACCACAGGAAACCCATAGTGCTAAAGATGGCGGCTGATTTGTCGCTGTATAAAAACATGACTTATCTTGGCCAATTGATTTGAAAAACAACCACTGGAAAACCACTGGACACGTGAATTTTACTCCTCAAAGTAAGAAGCTGTTATTCTGCGGGTGGTTTTATTCGTGGAAAGCCGAAAAGACAGGATATTTTTTTAATCTCCCTGCCATCGGAATCAGAGGAAAATATTTTATAATTATATGAATATTCATATATCCTAAGCTCCTATATGAAGTGGCTACGCGGCTACGCGGTGATCTCATTAATATTCATATATCCTAAGCTCCTATTTGAAGTGGCTACGCGGCTACGCGGCGATCTCATTAATATTCATATATCCTAAGCTCCTATATGAAGTGGCTACGCGGTGATCTAGTTGGATATCGGATATTTTTACAACTGATGCGATAAATTCGATATTGGCCATTTTTAAAAGCTATTAGTTTTTGTTTCACGGGTTCAGTAAAACTGAACCCGTGGACAACGTCAATGACATTGACTGTATAAATGATTCAGTTGTTTATAGTAATCAGATCTAATCAGTGGTATCTCTAGCTTAGTCAGTGGTTTTATTTAAACCGTTAAATAAAATCTAATAGTCAATGTAGAAAATCGCTCTACTCTGTCTCTGTAGTGGAAATTTAGTTTGATATGGTTTTATATATTCAGTGGGGAAATATAAAATATATAATATCAGGGGAAAATTAATAGGGGAGTCCATCTTCCCTAATGCCCTTAGATCCATCAGATTGTTAGCATGGCTATTTTTAGCAACAAGCTATGATTGGTTGGAGGTAAATGACGTCACTTGCAGTAAACATGGCGGACATCTCCTTCCGTCGATGCTGAACATTTTATACCACAGCTACATCTACATGTAGTTATTAATAAATTAAATTGATATCGTTTATTATATGGCTATTTTTTGCTTTTAAAATGTGGGTTTTGAATTTTAGATTTTGTAAGCGGCCGCGCGGTTTCCCGCCATTTATGTAAATAGAAATCTGCTCAATCAAATTCAAACAAGAAAGTCAACACGGAAAACCCGTTCAGTTAAAACCCATCCAATTTATATAACGATTACAAACCGTTCAACTAAGTTCGCTATTGTACGTGAAATCCGGGTCTTCATATAACACCGTACTGGATATTTATTTCTTTGAAATGGAGCTGTAAAGTTTGAAAAGAGTCAAAAAAACTTCGCCGGTGAGTCGGATTGACTCAACTCAACAAGGAAACCAAAAACAACAACTACAACTACAAGCCTGCTGAGTGTCGACATTTGTACTTCTATTTCTTCGTTTATTGCTTTGAATAATTAGGGAGTATTCCCAGGAAAAGATAGAATCGATTGGTGTTGATTGAATGTACTGAATTCGACGAAAAGAGAGGATACGTCGGCCTCGCTTTACAAAGAAATGTGCTTGCTTTTGAACTTGAAGCTTGATTCACGATGTTCTTTTACAGAACAGCTGCTTCAAAAACCTTCAAAAACACGTTCAAAGACGAAATATCGTCTAAGACATTCCTTCAAACCGCACATTGCATCTCTTTGGATCTATTTGGTGGCTCGTATTTATTACTATCTCGAGTGTTTTAGGAGTTAAAGAAATAAAACAACAACAGAAACAACAACCTGAGAGTGAAACTGAGTCAACAAATACGAGGGATTCAAACAAGATTTGTGAAGGTAAAGCACAGGCAGCCCAACCATTGCTTTTGAGGCTAAATAATCAAATAAAATGGGTTTTTGCGTCTTTTTTATGGGTTTCCTGTGGTAGAGCGCGCGCGCGCGCGCAATACGTATTATATTGGGCTTCCTGTGTTGAATAAGGCTTAGTGTTGGGCTCCCTGTGCGCATCCCGCGCGTCCCGCAATATATGTGTATATTTCTGTATATTTCAATATACACATTGCTGCGGGCGCGTCCCGCAGGGCGTACACAGGGATCCCAACATTATACATTTCTATGAACAGGGAACCCAATATAATACCGGCGTATCGCGCGCGCGCTCTACCACAGGAAACCCATCAAAAAAGACGCAAATATATTTTTATTAGCCTCAAAAGCAATGGTTGGGCTGCCTGTGGGTAAAGCTTGCATAAATTGTGGTTCTTTTTTTTCGCCAACGACTGCAAAGTGTGTGAGGATTATTTTTAAGCTTAATAATGTTTACATTCAATCCTTGAACTGCCTCTCAGTTGTTTGACTGATTTTGATTCATTGAAAATTTGTCGCTTGATTGTAGTCGTTTCTCAAAACATTTGCAATAAAAACCGACGAGTCGTGTTGGGACTTGAAGTCAGTTTTGTTTGCCATAGATTTGTGTTTTATTACATACATGAATGAGCTTGATATAAACACAGGTAGCCCAAGCTCTACTCATGAGTCATGGCAGCTTTGCCTATCAGTTTTATTGAAAAACCTAAAAACACAATTTCTCTGAAAATTCTGAATAAAGTTTACTAAAACAAACACAGTGTGTTTTACTATATATTCTTCACATCTGGAGTGAATTTCAGCTCATTTTAATCATTTTAGGTATTTGTTTTCCCCTCATATGTATACTGACTGTGACAGTATACATATGAGGCCGAAAACAAATACCCAAAATGATTAAAATGAGCTGAAATTCACTCCAGATGTGAAGAATATATAGTAAAACACACTGTGTTCGTTTTAGTAAACTTTATTCAGAATTTTCAGAGAAATTGAGTAGAGCTTGGGCTACCTGTGATATAAAGTCGCTTGATAATTTCTTTGAGTGGGGCGGATATGTGCAGAATTTAGGTCGAATTATTCGCTTTTGGGTTAAAAGCACCAAACTTTCAGCAAATAAAGGTTTTAGCATGCTAATGAATATATGATATAGTGCCAACCTGAAATTTGGTGCTGACGTGAGTTATTGGCGGAATTGCAAAACGCCGCCATTTTGAACCGGAAGTGATCACCTCGTAGCCGCGTATCCGTAGCCACTTCATAGAGCAGATTTCGAATGACTGTGAAAAACTTACGGCACGGACGTGCCGTGCCGTGACCGTGATGATTTAGGATTTCGAATGAATCCGTGCCGTGACCGTGCCGTGCCGTGCGCCGTGGTTTTTCACAGTCATACGAAATCTGCTCTATAGGAGCTTCAGGTTAGGACATATGAATCTTATGCATGGATCAATTCCAGCTGTTACCATCTCCCCCCCCCCCCCCCCCCCCCCCCCCCCCCCCCCCCCCCCCCCCCGGGCATACCCCAGGGATTTGTAAGAACCTGTGTCCCAGGGGCGGGGATTTTGTACAACAACGTGGTTGCCCCGGGGGTGGGGGGCGGGGATAACTTGACCGAGCGTATAATCAATGGAGGAATTCATAATAATGGAATTTGTCGGTAAAGAGACTACTTTTGTCGCCGATTGGCTTGCAAAACAAGGTCTTGCGAAGTTAAAGGCTTTCTTTGAAAAAAAAAAGGCAGTGTTTAACGGCACAGATGACTTCTTATCTCTACTGTTATGGTCAATAATTATTTCTAAAAGGTGTCTAGCTTTATTGTTAAACATGCCGTTTAATATTATTCAATTGTTGGTTGCTTTTCCGTTGCCCTGGGGCGGGGAATTTGTTATTTCTGGCGGCTCAGGGGCAGGGAATTTGTAGTCCCAAGAAATAAAAATTACAAATCCCCGGGGGTCAGCCCGGGGGGGGGGGGGGGATTGTAACAGCTGGAATTGATCCATGCATTAATGAGATCACCGCGTAGCCGCGTATCCGCGTATCCGCGTAGCCACTTTATATAGGAGCTTAGGATATATGAATATTAATGACATCACCGCGTAGCCGCGTATCCACTTCACTGATAGGAGCTTAGAATATATGAATATTCATTAGATCACCGCGTATCCGCGTAGCCACTTCATATAGGAGCTTAGGATATATGAATATTAATGAGATCACCGCGTAGCCGCGTATCCGCGTAGCCACTTCATATAGGAGCTTAGGATATATGAATATTAATGAGATCACCGCGTAGCCGCGTATCCGCGTAGCCACTTCATATAGGAGCTTAGGATATATGAATATTAATGAGATCACCGCGTAGCCGCGTATCCACGTAGCCATTTCATATAGGAGCTTAGGATATATGAATATTAATGAGATCACCGCGTAGCCTCGTATCCGCGTAGCCACTTCATATAGGAGCCTAGGATATATGAATATTAATGAGATCACCGCGTAGCCGCGTAGTCGCGTAGCCGCCCTGATTTAGTGAAGGAGGTTCAAACGTGACGTCAGTTGTGAGGTTCTTACACCGAGGACTAGCCAAAAATTCACTTCGGACACATTTTATCCCGAATCGTTACCAGACCCCGCGCGCCCCTTAAACTCTGACTTGGCTTATTTCGTAAATGCACTAAATACTAAATGCATTAATTTTAATAAACTCATTCCCAGTCCCCTGCTCGTTTAGGTAATGGCTAAACGATCATTTAGTAGCCTCAAAAGCAATGGTTGGGCTGCCTGTGCTTCTTCTCGTCTTCAAATGGCAGTGTTTCGGACAAACCTGAGCCCACATTTCACCAAACATTTGAGGACTTTTTGAGAATATTGAAAGCATTACCATTTTTAAAATACGAGTCCGTAATCATTCCGATGTTACCAGCAGTCTCTCTATCTATGCAGAGTATGCGCACTGTTGCTACCACGTGCACGCTATATAAATCGCGCGTCCATTTTCAGGTTTGAACGATTTGAAGTCAAGTTTGCGAATTTTGTATAAATGTCACCATCTTCTCTTCAAGTACCCAACAAATCGTAGCTGGTATCCACAAACTATTGCTTCTATGTTGCGTGTAATCTTCCTCGGCGTTACGACATGGTGAAAGCCATGGTTGGAGGCTGTTGTGTTTGTTCTGATGAGCGAGGCTGGGACGAAAACCCTTTGGTATATTGTGATGGACACGGATGCAATGTGGCGGTTCATCAAGGTACAGCTACCCACGTTTTTGTCACGCAGTTTCTCTTTTATCTGAATATTCATTGATGTCTTGTTGTTGTTCCTTTAGCTTGCTATGGGATTGTGCAAGTACCCAAAGGTCCCTGGTTTTGTCGAAAATGTGAATCCCAGGAGAGAATCGCGAGAGTGGTGAGTGATAACATGGACTGTCTACGATTTGTAGGCTTACATGAAATTGACATTTCGAAAATCGTGAAGTAAATGTGACAGCAATCATTGTCGTCAATTGCTGCAGTTTTATCCTCTTGGGTTTTTGATAGAGGAAGTTTTGCTTTGAAGCTGTTTTATTAAGCTTATGTTTATTTGTGGTTGCAATCACATGTTTTGCTGTCATCACTGTCACGCTTTTCCAATCCTACTATTGTCATATTGATGGTTTCTGTCTTGATTCTCTTTGGCATTTTAAACTTTTTCAGAGAAGTCTGCATTATCATAAATTCAGATATTTTCCAAGCAACAACGGAACAAATCCACTGTTACACTTACTATTAGACCAAATTACACTTTCATATTCATTTTTTTACATTCATCATTTGAATATTTTGATAGCCAATTTTACCATGTAAAAATTTCTATCGATCCAGAATGTCAACAGCAAAACCAACAAAATATAATGCACTTTTCTTCTTTCACAGAAATGTGAACTATGCCCTTCCAAAAGTGGAGCGCTGAAAAGAACAGACACTGGGGGTAAGTATAAAGAACCTCAAACTGAATGGATGTTTAGATATTTAACTTAGTTCATTGAACTGAAGAAAACTTAATACAATACATAATCTGTATTATAGGGAATATCATAGTAAGTGAATTCTGAACAATGATCGTTTACTTTGGTGGGTCTTGGTGAAAGTGGCCCATTATACAGAGCAGTTTAATACTGTTTGAGAAATAGCTTCTTCATTATATTCTCATTGCTGAGATGTATGACCAATATTAACTCTATGTCAGACTGTTGAGTTTGGCAAAATAGCAAGATTTAGCAAACACAGTATCATATGAAGCTGGCTCCTCAAGCAATAATAAGGAGCTTAAGCAGCAGACATTTTTGACAACGCGGACGGTGCGCGCACTGACGAATAATGTTCAAAACGTCCGTGACGGCAATCTACGACGTGAAAACATGTGAAATGCCGTCGTAGATTGCCGTCACGGACGTCAACAGTCGTTTCAACATTATTTGTCAGTGTGCGCACCGTCCGCGTTGTCAAAAACGTCTGCTGCTTAAGCTCCCTAATGTCAGCACATGAAAAAGCTTCAGATGATGTGATGATGTAAATCTCAGGACAGCATTGATTTTGTAGCTTCTTCATGTTGTTGATAGCATAATAGGGTTTTCAGTTAGCTGGCAACCAGCAGAATTCTGCCATCTTTCCAGACAAAAGTAGTTCCCTGTCCTGTCTATAAAACATGTCTTTGTGTGTCAACTTCCGAGGTTTGGAACGGCTGTTTAAAATCTACTGTTACCGTGTACCCTGCACATACATTAGGCTCATCATGTTGCATTGATATTTGCTGACATGGACCCTGGTTACCCGTAGTACCACCATGATTCAATGAACTAACAAACCATCATTTACCTGCAGGCTGGGCCCATGTTGTATGTGCTTTGTATATTCCTGAAGTTCGTTTTGGTAATGTCACCACAATGGAGCCCATTATTTTAGCTTCAGTTCCTCATGAACGGTACCTCAAAGTAAGTAGAACACTATATTACAGTGTGATTAGTGAAAGCAATGGTTGTTTAGAGTTGTTTTGTACAAGTGGGAAACCTACGGAACGGCGTTACGGCCACAGTATGGAATTGAAGACTTTCTATTCAACTAATCACAGCATGCAAAATCATTGCTCAACCAATCAGAATGCTTGGGCACGGCACAAACCATACTGTAACTTCTTCCCACTCATGCGAAAATGCCTCTAATAGTGAACAATTATTCCCCGAAGTGGAGGTGAGTAGTGGTGGATATTTACCGAGCCGCGAGTTCTTGAGCGGCAAGGTAAATATTCACCACTACTCACCGACACTGAGGGGGATAATTGTTTTAGTATTTACCAAATCAGTTGGATAACAAATGTAGCTGTAGTAGCTGTAACTGTAGTGAAACGAGATGCCATTTTGAATCTTGTCCCAAAACAGTGAATAGCCAAGGATATTCTAGTTACAGGAGCCAATCAAAACGTGCCAAAATTGCTATCCACTGATTTGGTAAATACTAATTCAAGTTATTTTTTCAGATGTGTTATATATGTGAGGAACGTGGGAAGGAGAGCAAGACAGCTCATGGTGGTTGTATGAACTGCAATAAACAAGGATGTAGACAAACCTTCCATGTGACCTGGTATGTCTGATTTATGAGACAATTAACTCCCGATCATTGTTTACATGTAGATATCATCTTAGTGATGATTACCGTATATCTTCTAGTAATAGCCCCTCTTGAAAAATAGCTACCCTCATAATTAACCCCCCCCCCCCCCCCCCCCCCCCCTAAAGCAAATGCACTAAGTATAATATTCTGCATTGGCATTACAACCTTCCCCCTCCCCCCCCCCCTAAAGCAAATGCACTAAGTATAATATTCTGCATTGCCATTACAACCTTCCCTATAAAATGAGTTTGACATTACTGTCTTAGATAGATAGATAGATATAGATAGATAGATAGATAGATAGTCAGTCAGTCAGTCAGTCAGTCAGTCAGTCAGTCAGTCAGTTAGTTAGCGATTAAGCGCCCTGCTTCCAATAAGCGCCCCCCTTCCAATAAGCGCCCCCTCCCACTAAAAGAAATTCAGGGGAAAAAAAACTTTACCGATAAACAGAAACACGGTATACCGTATGTCAATACCGTATATTTACAGCAGTATACAGTTTACCAAGTACCGCACGGTACATGTTTGCTATGTTTATTCACTGTATATGTATGTTACAGTACCGTATATAAGAAAACATTGAGTTCATCATCTGAGAAAAGAAATAAGCGCCCTGCTTCCAATAAGCGCCCCCCTTGAATAAGCGCCTCCCCCTAGAGGTCTAAAAATTTAATAAGCGCCCGGGGCGCTAAATCGAGCATTTACGGTAGTTAGTCAGTTAGTTTATTAAACTTAAAACGTTGCAGTCAGAAGACTGAATTGCGTAAAAGACTCAAGACTCAGTTCCTGAGGTCAATCCAGGGCTAATAATTAATAATAATTATTATTATTATTTCAGTGAATTTCTGGAGCACTGACTTTGTTACTGTAAGTTGTTCAGGTGATAACTACATGTATAACGATTTTGTTTCAGTGCCCAAAGCTGTGGTTTTCTATGCGAAGAAAATGACGGCCAGTCAGGTCCCACAGTGAAGTATGTTGGATACTGCCAGTTTCACTGGAATAGAAGGGTAAGGTTACCACATATTATAATATAATATGGCAGCATTTGAATAAGAGAAATTGCATCTATAAACATGATGCTAAACTTATTTGCTGCACAGCTGGCCCCAATTTAAAGAGTGGATTGTGCATCAGTCATTGCTTATCCAGCAGATAAATTTTATATTGGATAACAGCATCAATTTATCCACTGAATAAGGATTTATGCAATGGATAATGCTATCCAGGCTTTAAACAACCCGGGGACCAGTTGTCAATAAAACTTTTCATATATCGGTATATCAAATATTACCTGAGTTCTGCAAAAAAATGTACGATAATATTTATATGTTGTTTGTTTGATTCAAGAACAAAGGACTGCTTTTCAACAAAACACCAGAAAAAGATAAACCCAAACTAAAGCTGGATAAAGAGAAAGAAAAAGAGAAAGAAAAAGAGAAAGAAAAAGAGAAAGAAAAAGAGAAAGAGAAAGAGAAAGAAAAAGAGAAAGAAAAAGAAAAAGAGAAAGAGAAGAAGCCAAAACTTAGGACCAGCAGTGAAAGTACTTCAAGTCCATCATCTGCAAGTTCACTACTGAAGCCTGATAACTCACCTAAGCCATCTTCTAATAGTGTCTCATCAGTGAGTTTGACAGCTACCACAGTGTGTCCATCGCCAAGTACTGCAACTCTTACTCCTGCAATCCCTAAACCACGTGGAAGAAAACCATCAACAGTGAAGGTGCTTTCAGCTAACAACAGCAGTGTTAATGAAGCTACACCAAAGACCCAACAAGGTGTTGAGCCAAAGGAATCTGTCTTGACTTCAGCTTCTACACAAGTTGTAACATCTCCTGTAGTATCAATAGTGTCTCCTACTGTATCAACACCTATAAATACATCAATAGACATAACTACTATCAGCAGTGACTCTGAAGTCACTCTTGTTCAAAATTCAAAGAACATTTTATCTTCATCTCAAAGTGTGGCCCAACCCACCCCCACTCCACCCCCTGTAAGTGTCCCAATGCCCAAAACAACTCCACAAGCGAAGCCTGCTGCTAAGGCAACAGTTGTTAAAAAGCCTGCAAATCAGGCGAAGCAGGCTCCTAAGAAACGACCTAGTAGCAAATCTGATGATGAACCAAAACGGAAAGTTGGACGTCCACCTTTGAAACCCAAAACAGCTGATTCTAAACCAAGATCTAGACCATCCTCTGCTTCAAGGACTGCGAAGCCTAGAACACAGAACAAAAGCAAGGATGAGAAAAGTCAAGCGATGATCATATCTCCTCCTAGCACTACTCTCCCTAGTTATTCAGGATATAATATGAATAGTGTGGGAAGTATGGCTACTTCAAGTCCTGTACCCATGCATAGCAGTTTACCACATTGTAGTAGCCATAATATGGAACCATATGTTATCCCCCAACCAAGATTTGCAGGCCAACTAGACAATGGACATAGAATGCAGGAGCAACCAAATAAACAAACCAATGGCCCTCTGTAAGTTACTTCAAATTTTAGTCTTGTTTTTTTTTTCCCTCAGTCGTACAGAAGTCATGTAGGTTTAGTGTTTGTGCATGCAGTGTGTAATTTGTTTTCCATTCTTTGTAATGTTGGCAGACAACTTCCCAATAGTCTAGAGCAGTTATTGGAATATCAATGGGAACAGGGAGCACAGTTCCTTATGCAGCAAGCTTCACAATATGATGGTAAGCAAGTCCACAGTATTGTATAATCAATTGATTGTCAAACTGAGTTCATTTTTCTACTTCAATTAGTTGCATCATTAATGTCAAGTCTCCATCAACTAAAGGCTGATAACAGTCGCTTAGAGAACCGTCTGGAGTCTCTGATAGCAAGAAGAAGTCAACTACTTCAAGTCAGCTCTAGACTGTCAGCTCCAATGTCCTGCACACCAACTAACACCTCAACGACGACAACAGATGCCTCAAACAGAGAACCAACTGGCACAAAGGTGACACCAAGTGCTACACAGTCTGTTTCAACTGTATCTGTAAATATCCAAAGCAGTAGATCATTTGCCGATGCTGCAACCAAGACAACAAATTATGTAGCTAATGTAGAAATTGTTGGAAGTCCAAACACTGCACCAAGAATGAGTACAACGTCGTCATTTCCTCCAGCAAGTAGTGTATCAGGGGAAAATAAGCACACTGCTGGAAGAGGAAAGAATGAGAAAGGAAAGTCTCCACCAATGAAGGTGGGAATATCTAGTGCTAGTGGAACTTTGTCTTCAAGTCAAACGACGACAGTGCCAAAAATGCTTACCCAAAAAACTGTAGGTGTGCAGCCGAACCAAATTAAAATTACCATGGTGCAGCCACATGTTTCTCAAGGAACCTTAGAAAAAGATAAACAAAAAACTACAGCCACAGCAGCTCCAATTGCAATACTACCAACAGCACTGCAAAATTCACTGTCGAGTCAACTGCTGCAAAGCCAGCAGCTTCAAGTGTTACAAGCACAAGCAAAACAAACACAAATGGTCCAAGGTAAAAACAAACAGCCACTTCTCCTTCCACATCAGGCAGTCACCAGTCAAGCATTTACCACACAGCAGTTTCCACAGCAACAACTTGTGTTGCTCATGCAACAGCAGCAACAACTCCAACAGCTTCAGCGCCAAGGTCAAGGAGCGTTATTTCGGACAGACCAATCAAGTCAGAATCAGTTGGCGTCCACTCAAAGTAAAAGTGCTTCATCAGTACACTCACAGAAGTTTGTCCCATCTGCCATGCAACTTGGATATCCTGGTGGTTTTGTTACATTTAGTGAGGCGTTAGGTGTTGCAGGACAGCACATTGATATGTCAAAGGCTACTGCTTTTGCGACGTTACCTTTGGTGCAGCTGGACAAAACTAAGGTTAGAGTTTTTTTACGGTGACATATTTATAACAGTTGAACAAGAATTCAGAATATATACACTTTCAGTTTGCAATTCTCTAGCAAATGAGTTTACTTATCTCTTTCATTTGACTAGGGTCTAGATCTCACGGACAAAAATGGAACAGCTTTGCCTGGTGACAAGGCTTTGAAAAAGTCGTAATTTGGGCCACATGTACAGATGATGTGGAGATATGTTCAAAGTCAGCACAAGCAGACACAACAAGCAACCCAATCCTCGAGGGAATAGCCAAGCTCTCATTTTAGGCTCGTATAAAAACCCTTTGTGGTGTTTGAGAAAATCTTTTTACATTTTTATTTAAACATGTAGCATTTTTATGGATCTTGTGAAATACCCAGTCATTCTTACACACTAAGAGGCAGTGTCTGTATAAACGGTCCACTGCATTTCGGTTCAGGAAATAGTTTTCCCTCAAACTTTTCTAAAGAAAACTTTCTTGGTAAGTAAACGCAAATGCAGTGGACCGATTTTACAGACGCCTTTTAATACTGAAGTTTATTCGATAAAGTTGCAAATATGCCGCGTTGGTCTGTGCTATATATAGCTAATTGCATAATCGTTGTCGGGTTGAAAATCATAAATGATAGAAGCTGAGACCGCAATGATGGATGGGAAATCAGTTCATGACCCGCATTACATGCAGATATATTCAATGTTCTCGTAGTTTTGAAGGTATATGAGCTATTTAACTAAGATCCTACAAGTCTGGATAAAAAGGTCAATCATTTGACGTTGTTATTTGAGAGTTTTAATTTCCCAGAATTCCTTTTGGTCATAGCTTTCATGATTTTCAACCTGACAACGATTATGCAATTAGCTATATATCAGTGACTAAGAACCTGTCATAGCGGCACATGAAGCCTTTTTACGTTATGAATGCATACATAGTGATTCAATACTGACCATAAACCTAGGAAGACACGTGCAGACAAAGATTTTGTCGAGAGAGATTATTTTCAATTTGAGGCAAAGGACTACTGTATACTCGTTTCTAAAATTATTATTATTTTATCGTACGAGTATATCTAATTAACAATTAGACTACGAGTTCGAGTTTTCTATGAGTGAATAGTCAACGAGGCGCGTAGCGTCGAGTTGACTATTTGACTAGAAAACGAGAACGAGTAGTCGAATTGTTTTAGTAGAAACCAACTAGCATACTAGAGTGCAAGTTAGAAAAGCTTGAAAACTAAATAACTAATTAGTACTAAATAGCACTAATGAAACAATAGAAAACAATAGAGATAGCATTATTTAGTACTATTTAAAGTTAGTACTATTTCACGCTTTTCTAAATTGTACTCTACCTTCGATTTATACCAATATTTATTGATTTTTCGCTCTGTGTTTGTTCAAAACGCCGGATTTTTCGCTACTCACTATCTATCACTCAATAGATAGTGAGTACGTTAGCAGGATTAGATTGCAGGATTCGTGATAGTATGCTAGTTGGTTTCTACTAATACCTATCAGGAAAAATCTACTAGTATACTATTGCAAATGCCGCTTTCTGATTGGCTGACGTACTCGCAATTAATAATAATTACAGAGTGGCTTGGAAGTCAACAAACATTTAAAATTCCTATCGACTGTCTCCAAATGTTTCTTCGCTGAAAGCCATTCATGCAGCCATTCATTGTTTGCAATAGCATATATACTAGTAGATGTTTGCTAAAACAATTAGAAGGCTCACTTGATTTCTATCGGCTTTGATAGTTGACGAGGGGCGACTTACTCCATACTGATTTTAAAAGTACCTCAGTAACTTGCCATGATTCTCTGGCGTCGCATTGTAGTGATTCATGGGTAACTAACTTTATTGAAATGAGAAGATATCAGACAAGAATCACAATATGAAGTACTATATTTAATCCCATGTTAGCACTGAACAACTGGGTCGAGAACGTTATGCTATATATGACCACAGCTTATACCCTCAATGGTGACGTTTCTTCTTTGAGGAGTAATTTATTTGAAAGCAGTGAGATCAATCCCAAGATATAAGTTGTGGGCCAAATTGGAAACCAGTTTGTTTGTACTTACTGAATTTGCCACCCACATGAAATAAAGTATATGTATGTATGTATTTCCCAAACCATCTCATTCAAACAAAAAGGTGATTTGCACGTGAGGTCACGGCGGCCATGTTGACAGCAAGCACCTCCATTAGCTTTGGAACCACTAACACACCACCAACATGGCTTTGTACTCAGTTCAATCATCATAAAATATATTTCTGTATCAAATCTTCTAGCACACCAATCGGGGACACTTAGATGAATACAAAACAGATCTGAATATTTACATATTTTAGGGATTTTGAGACTGATACACTAGATATCCAATGTGCAGGAAAAAAAGAAACTGGATTAATGAGGGTATAAGTTGTGTTGTTTTCATACCTTCATTTCATTGTAAAAACGAGCCCGTTGCAAACAGAAGCCTGAGGTTCAAAAGCTTCCATCTGTTGTGCTTGCGTCGAGTCGTTTTCGTAGG
The DNA here is from genome assembly GCA_033675265.1 of Actinostola sp. cb2023. NCBI lineage: Eukaryota > Metazoa > Cnidaria > Anthozoa > Actiniaria > Actinostolidae > Actinostola > Actinostola sp. cb2023. Next base: position 47,646 of record JAUJYZ010001288.1, on the reverse strand, counting down.
AGTGGGAAGTAAGTATACGGTGCGGTTCGGACCGTGCGGTGATCGTGTCGTGTTCAAGCATTCTGATTGGTTGAGCAATGATTTTGCGCGCTGTGATTGGTTGAATAGATGTCTTCGATTCCGTACCGTGACCGTAACTCCGTACCATAGGTTTCCCACTCATGAAAACGACCCGAGAACACGGTCAATCAAAACAAGTTTTATTTTCAAGATCTTCAGCTTTTGTGTATAATTGTACATTAGTACATATGAAGACAAGAAATAAAAGATATTCTGTTATGGCTTTATACCCTTGATCCTTTGCGCATCATTGAACCACAGGCCCACCCCCTAGGCCCACCTAGGCCCACCCCCTAGGCCGACCCTAGGCCCCTGTTGCCGAGACCATGATGCCTTGCGCGTACAATATCAAAGAGATTTTTATCTGAACGTTTTGGACTTCATGACATCCTTGACCAAACAACAATACTGTGTTATAATACTTATATATAAAGTATATTTTGACGTAGTTTTACAAACATGGGCTTGAATACAGATCGAGTCGGAGTTTTTAAAAGCATTACGTTTACGGCGAACACCAATAATAATAATAATAACTAGACGCTTTAATAAGCGTTCACTCGTGCCCTGCATGGTGCGATTGAGCACTGGGATGCATTGTAGCATGAAAGAAGTATACTTTATATGGGCCTCCACCTTCCATTCGGTGAGGGATTGAGCTGTGAAGAACAAAGAGATCAGAAACGAACTGAACTGACCGAGACACACGTTTTCATTCTCACCCCAGACAATTTTGTCATTGTTTTGTCATTTTGGTCGTAGTTTGTGTTCACAGTTTTTTCACTTGCATTTGATATTTCATAAGATTTTGATATGATCCCTCCTCCCCAATCCCCCTCCTCCTCCTCTTGCTCTCCCCAATCCCCTCCCCTCCTCCTCCCCTATTCTCCAGGGCCATCCTCCTCCCCTCTTCTCCAGGGCCAGCTACGCAGGCTAGAAAACGCTCGACATCTTTTAGAGAGGTCTACCGCTAACGGCGTGTGCATTTGTATGTGAGATAAGCGTATTAGACATACTTCCTTCAAATCATTTTTTCTCACGATCGCAAGACCTTCCCCAAACAAGGTTTGTGAAGAAAGAGGTCGACTGTCGATAAAACCTCATAGATCAGCTTTTAGTGGTCTTCCCAATCCCACTCGATTGCAGATTCTGCTTAGTCATCGATCATAGCTGTAACATTCTAGTGATCAAATCAGTGTTTGGTTACTTGTTGGATGACTCGGTAGAACATACAGAATTTGGAATCGCCCGGCACTCGATTTGGGGGAACTAGTCAGTTAAGTCCCACTCGATTGCAGATTGTGCTTGGTCATCATAGCTGTATTCACGACTGAAACATTTTTCAATGTTTAGATCTGAGATAACGATTATAGTGATCAAATCAGTGTTTGGTTAAGTTGGGTGACTCGGCATGCTCGAGGATCCAGCGGTTTTTGTCCGCGCGCTCCGAAGTCACCGGCCAAGAGAACCGCTGGATAAATTATTTCTGGGGCGTGATACGCGCTCAAGCGCATTAATTATAGAAATGTCAAAAATGAAGTGACAATTAACTGAAGTCCAGATTGTTCAAAATGATATATATGCGCTGAAAACTCCGTATTCCGTACTCGTGGCGCGTATTCTTTCAGTTGACGGTACTTGTAGCTTCAAATCGTTTCTGGCTTCCCAAACAACACATCTACCAGCGCAATTTTCGTGTGTGTTCCGATATTTCAACACGAACGGCGGGTATAGCCCAGGGGGAAGGGGGGGGGGGGGGGGGGGGGGGACTTGGTTAAAAAATAAATGGTTAGGTATGTGCGGCGAGATGTTCAGACCTGGACCCTGTTTTTGGAATTTGTCACTCGAAAACCTGGATTTACGAATTTACCAAATAAAAAAAAATGGATTTACGAATTTTTATTGACGATCGGATACGATGCATTCGTCAGGATATTTTGCCAGACTAACACTCTAACACCTTTACGTCTGACTGACGCCATTATTATTGTTCATGCGGAATTTTACTGAAACGCCGATACCACATTATGCAAATTATTAAAAATTAATAAATGTTTTTTAGGCTATAACCTGGATTAATGATTTTTATGCGTTCATTTTACCTGGATTAGAGAATAAAATGGCCCAAAACCTGGACCCTGTACCGCCGCACATATATATCATGTAATCATTGGGAGTACCCCCCCCCCCCCCCCCTCCCCCCCCGGGTATAGTATTTGAAATATCAAGCTTTTGCCATATCCCGTCGGTAGCTGTGCAAATACATCTCATCCTTTTTTTTAAAACGATAATTAAACGCTTCGAGAACCATGAAGGTCCATGAACTGTTCTGGCTTTCATAGGAAATCGATCCCGGGGAAAGACTGGAGTACGTGATCGATCGCATCACGCAAATGCATTTCTTTAAAACATCCGTCAACATGGTAGTCTCCTTCGCATCCGTTTTTAGTTCCGTCACGTAACGCTCTCGGACCGAGAGCGTTACGTGACGGAACTAAAAACGGATGCGAAGGAGACTATCAACATGGACGCTATCTTTGAAAATTATGGTCGAGTTTTGATTGGCCCTCTTTTTTACCCTCAAAAAGAGGGCCAATCACAATCAAGATTCGTATCACGCCTCAGAACTCGTACTAGCAGGTAATTTATCCAGCGGGTTCTCTTGGCCGGTGACTTCGGAGCGCGGACAAAAACCGCTGGATCCTCGAGCATGGTGACTCGGTAGAACATACAGAATTTGGAATCGCCCGGCACTCAACAACATAATATCCAGAATTTGTATAAACGACTAAAATCGAGAAAGCACTTAGATTTTGGAGAACTAGTCAGCTAGATATCTTTACGTGAGAGATTCTGACGACGGCTGAACTTGCTCCTTGACCTCCGGTGCTTCCTGATTGGTTTGTGATTTGTAATCTCTCGTGGCCAGACTTTTTGTCTCCTGCCATATCGCGACGTTGACCACTAAAAAAAAAATACGGTCTCCATTCTTTGACTCGTGCCCCGGCATTAGGCCTGGGCACGAGTAATAATAATAAAACGTCAAAACTGTACACGTGATCATGGTTTTGCTGCGTTTGCTCTCCATCCTTTCGCGTTTTGACGAGATCATTTTCTCGTTCAAAAATCAATCTGACGTTCGCCGTAAATGTGATGCTTAAGCCGCATATACACGAACAAGTTTTCCTTGACAAGTTTTCCTTGACAAGGAAAATTTCAGTGACAATTTTTTGTCATCTACACGAACAAGTTTTCCTTCACAAGTTTTCCTTGACAAAGAAAATTTGACAATTTTTTGTCATCTACACGAACAAGTTTTCCTTGACAAGGAAAATTTGACAATTTTTTGTCATCTACACGAGCAAGTTTTCCTTGTCAAGGAAAACTTGTTCGTGTAGATGCGGCTTTAGCCTAGTAGTTGGGCAGGGTAAGCCGGGGAAAACAAAGTTGGCGTAAATGGAGTGGATTAGACAAATCTAGTATAATAGTCGAGTCATTTGAAATAAGGCTTCTTTAATTAATTCATATATGAAGATCTTTGTAATAATTAGAATATGTCTTCACAGATAATTTTTTGACATACGTTTGGCGGTGTAATTCATATGCACCAGGAGCCCACCTAATATTGAATCTTATAATCTCTTTACACATGCTCTCTTTAGTCTTTCCTTTTTTTATATAGAATTCGTACAAGTACATACAAAACTATTTATTATAAAAAAACGATATTCATTGATGGTTTATATCTGTTATTTTATAAATAATTTATTTGTTTGTTAGTATCACGTTGCATCTTGTGCCTTCTTCTGTCTCATGAGTTCAACCAATGTCTTGTACCGTGCTATGCAGTCTTCCTGTTGATTGATAAATAATAACTAGAGAAAGCTGCACATCTTTAGAAGTTCGTAAAATAATTGGTAACAAAGAGACGGAAGGTAGAAAGGAAGAAAAAGAGCATGAAATTGTAACGAAGCAAGGGAGAGATGAAAATAAGGAAAAGTGGGAAGAGACATGGAACGGACTGGGAGTAATGGAGGGCGGGAAACAATGAGCTACTAATAAGATGGAAGAGCTGTACACCTATAGTCAGGTCTGTTGTCGTCAAAAATAGCGGAAATCGTGCACTTTTGAGTACAAGCACCAAACTTGGCACAGATGTTTGTGGGGGCATGCTGAAAAGACTTAGGGGTGGGTGCCAAAAAAAGGACGGTCAGGGGGGAGCACGACACGTCATTTAAAGTGCATATGCAACTGGAAAAATGTTCTTCGAGATTTAAAGCTAATACAGTACCATTACTATTATTATGATGAAAGTGCTGTTTAAAAATATCAGAATGGCGTTTACAGTGTTGATATCTCTTTTTGTTGCAGAGATATCAAAAGTTTTTCAAATATGCAAATTAGCAACTGATGACGTCATAAATCATAAAATGAAGAATTTCTCTGTAAAAATAAGACTAAAATGACCCAAATTTCATACAAGTTACAATACCAGGCCTAAACATCATTTTTGTGTACTTTATGTTGTTGAAAAGAGATATCAACAAACTGTCAACGCCATGCTGACTTTTTTAAACAGACTTCCATGTTAGCTTGAGAACTTGAAGGACATTTATTTCGTTTCATGTATACTTTGATAAAGTTGATCCATCTAGTAGAGAGTGTGGCAGTGCCTCCCCCCGACCATCATTTTTTGGCACCCACCCCTAAATCTGTTTAGTATGCCCCAACCAACATCTGTGCCAAGTTTGGTGCTTGTACTCAAAAGTGCACGATCTTTTCGCCAACAGACCTGACTACTTTAAAGGCTTCCTTTATCTAACCTTCAGTTGGTTATGCTAGGTCATAAGGGAAACAAAGCGAGAGACGAAATTAGGGAGGGAGTAAAGCCAGGAGGAAAGCGACAAACAACTAAATACCTAGACTTGCTCCAAGTCTCGCTCGTTTTTTCCCCCTCGCGACGTACGCAGGAGGCCAAGCAAATACAGGAAGCCCAAGCAAATACAGGAAGCCCAAGCAAATACAGGAAGCCCAAGCAAATACAGGGAGCCCAAGCAAATACAGGAAGCCCAAGCAAATACAGGAAGCCCAAGCAAATACAGGGAGCCCAAGCAAATACAGGAAGCCCAAGCAAATACAGGAAGCCCAAGCAAATACAGGAAGCCCAAGCAAATACAGCAAGCCCAAGCAAATACAGGAAGCCCAAGCAAATACAGGAAGCCCAAGCAAATACAGGAAGCCCAAGCAAATACAGCAAGTCCAAGCAAATACAGGAAGCCCAAGCAAATACAGGAAGCCCAAGCAAATACAGGAAGCCCAAGCAAATACAGGAAGCCCAAGCAAATACAGGAAGCCCAAGCAAATACAGCAAGCCCAAGCAAATACAGCAAGCCCAAGCAAATACAGGAAGCCCAAGCAAATACAGCAAGCCCAAGCAAATACAGGAAGCCCAAGCAAATACAGGGAGCCCAAGCAAATACAGCGAGCCCAAGCAAATACAGGAAGCCCAAGCAAATACAGCGAGCCCAAGCAAATACAGGAAGCCCAAGCAAATACAGGAAGCCCAAGCAAATACAGCGAGCCCAAGCAAATACAGGAAGCCCAAGCAAATACAGCGAGCCCAAGCAAATACAGGAAGCCCAAGCAAATACAGGAAGCCCAAGCAAATACAGCGAACTCAAGCAAATACAGGAAGCCCAAGCAAATACAGGAAGCCCAAGCAAATACAGGAAGCCCAAGCAAATACAGCAAGTCCAAGCAAATACAGCAAGCCCAAGCAAATACAGCAAGCCCAAGCAAATACAGCAAGCCCAAGCAAATACAGCAAGCCCAAGCAAATACAGCAAGCCCAAGCAAATACAGCAAGCCCAAGCAAATACAGCAAGCCCAAGCAAATACAGCAAGCCCAAGCAAATACAGGAAGCCCAAGCAAATACAGCAAGCCCAAGCAAATACAGCAAGCCCAAGCAAATACAGCAAGCCCAAGCAAATACAGGAAGCCCAAGCAAATACAGCAAGCCCAAGCAAATACAGCAAGCCCAAGCAAATACAGGAAGCCCAAGCAAATACAGGAAGCCCAAGCAAATATAGCAAGCCCAAGCAAATACAGCAAGCCCAGGCAAATACAGCAAGCCCAAGCAAATACAGCAAGCCCAAGCAAATACAGGAAGCCCAAGCAAATACAGCAAGCCCAAGCAAATACAGCAAGTCCAAGCAAATACAGCAAGCCCAAGCAAATACAGCAAGCCCAAGCAAATACAGCAAGCCCAAACAAATACAGCAAGCCCAAGCAAATACAGCAAGCCCAAGCAAATACAGCAAGCCCAAGCAAATACAGCAAGCCCAAGCAAATACAGGAAGCCCAAGCAAATACAGGAAGCCCAAGCAAATACAGCAAGCCCAAGCAAATACAGGAAGCCCAAGCAAATACAGCAAGCCCAAGCAAATACAGCAAGCCCAAGCAAATACAGCAAGCCCAAGCAAATACAGGAAGCCCAAGCAAATACAGCAAGTCCAAGCAAATACAGCAAGCCCAAGCAAATACAGCAAGCCCAAGCAAATACAGCAAGTCCAAGCAAATACAGCAAGCCCAAGCAAATACAGCAAGCCCAAGCAAATACAGCAAGCCCAAGCAAATACAGCAAGCCCAAGCAAATACAGCAAGCCCAAGCAAATACAGCAAGCCCAAGCAAATACAGCAAGCCCAAGCAAATACAGCAAGCCCCAGCAAATACAGGAAGCCCAAGCAAATACAGCAAGCCCAAGCAAATACAGCAAGCCCAAGCAAATACAGCAAGCCCAAGCAAATACAGCAAGCCCAAGCAAATACAGCAAGCCCAAGCAAATACAGCAAGCCCAAGCAAATACAGCAAGCCCAAGCAAATACAGCAAGCCTAAGCAGCGCAGCGTACGTCGCGAGGGGGAAAAACGAACGAGACTTGGAGCAAGTATACTAAATACCAGGAGAGAGCGGACAGCCATGGACTAACCTTGGACATACCAGGTACACAATGTGCGATACACGTCCATCTATCAGGTGTAGTCTTAGGGTACTGTTGTAAAGCCACTTCCAGTAGTTTTTGTTGACTTTGTGTCCATACAAGAGGACTGCTTGTGGTCTCTTCAACCTTTTCTTTAATAACTTTAGTCTTTGTCACAGTGCAGCTTGCAACTTCATCCGTTCCATTCTGGAGCGAGTCTCCTGGGTCAGCTCTTGTCGCGATGTCCTCGCTTACTGTAGCAGTTTTACGACCTGTAACCAGTTTACCAGGAGCGCCTGGACCAACTGCATTGGAAAAAAAAAATAGCTTCAAACTCAACCATACTAGACTGAAGTAACCAATAATACCCTACACAGGTTTAGGGATAAACTATCGTATATACTTTTGTGATGCAGAACGGCTGCCTCACGCTGGAATGCTCATGAATACAGTTAGTTTAGTTAGTTAGTTTAGTTAGTTAGTTGGTTTGGATGCCGTTGTTTGGTCTTTGTACTTATTCCATAAATGTGAATTCTATTTTGCTTGTGAATGCGATCATACTTGAGCTTATGATCGTCACGTTGAACAAAGTGTCTAGATGGCCGGCAGCCGGTCAAGGTCCTCGTTTGACTAAATGGCCGGCAGTCATATATTATAATGAGTTTTGGAGATGCTAATTACGCATTGTTTAAATACAGACTGCATAGAGTGATGGCACTTACCCGTGAAACAAAATCTTATAGTTAGTGACTAATAGTCAGATCAAAACAAAAGAAAACAATGGAATTAGTGTCTAGTAATATCTACTTGGCTAATATCTGTTTCACGGGTTAAGTGCCATCACTCTAACGAATAAAGGGTTGCAACCGACCGAATTGCCTTCGTGGCTTATTAGTTGGTTAGGTTTAGGGAAACGGTAGGGTTAGTGTCGTTCTACTTCTCTTGGTAAATTTTTTTTTCTAAGTGAGAACCAAAATCCTCAAACATTTCTAAGTCTCACTCGTTTGTACGTAGTTGGTTAACCCGTGCACGATGACACTACCAAAAAATCAGACTGCCGGCCATTTAGTCAAACGAGGACCTTGACTGGCTGCCGGCCATCTAGGCACGTCGAACATTGAACAGAAAGAACTACAGCCTGTAATAATGGGAGAAGAGAATTGATTCGGTTCACGGCATCCTTCATGCTGTTTGGAACTCAAGCACCAATAAAGCTCGTGTATACCTGGAGCCACTCCCTGAGACTGTCGTATCTTTAATAAAGCTCGTGTATACCTGGGTTAGGAGCCACTCCCTGAGACTGTCGTATCTTTTTTCATTTGCTTGGTGACCTAAAGCACAAAAAGCAGCCAAAAGTTAACATCACGTTTTCAATTGAATGATGTTTCTCCTCTATTCTTACCATTTCCACAGATTTGCCAAGTTCTTGTGCAATCTTGACCCATCGCTTTGGTGTTCCTCCCGGGAATTTTACCATTGCTCTTGAAAGACGAGAGAAGTCTTCATCTGTCCATTCTTCAGACTGGAAAACAAACAAATCATAGATCTCTGGTTACTCTATCAGATGATTAGTCCAAACCATCCTTGCGATCTCGTCCCTGATCGTTTATGTTTTTGTATTTTCTATTGTTCTTCTCTCTTTCTCGACGAGCAAACTTGCCATCGGTAAACAATCGTGTTGGCCAGTACCTTGTATTTCTCGTCATTTTCTTCGTTTTCATGTTCTTCAGGTTCAATCATATTGGTAACTGGTGCAGCAGCCCACGCCGAGTCATCGTCGTCAGCTAATGCTTCAGGAAATATTACTCGCTGTCTTCTTCGTGGTCGAGGTTGTTCAACTTTGAAAAAATACAGTAATTTCTCATTGAATAATTGTTCGATGTTTCAATAATCTAGACTCTAAGAAATCCTTAGACTGTGAACGGTCCTTTTCCCTCCAGTTTCGGTAGACCTGATCCTGTAAACGGCCTATCAAAGAGGGGAGAGGGAGAATGTGATAGGGAGGGCGAGGGTGGAGGAGAGAGGTTGGAGGAGAGAGGGATGGGAGGGGGAGGGGGGAAATGGGGGGAGAGAGGGAGGGAAGAAGAGGAAGGGCTACAACATCAAGAATGTCTGTAGATGGACAAAAACAATCCAGAGTGTTTTGTGGTTTCAAAGCTGAGTGTGCACTGACAGTCTGACTGTAGCTTAATAACAACTTTACCTTCTTCATTTTCTTCCTCTGCCTGTTGCTCCTCTTCCAGTTTCATTCTCATCATTTCCTCACGGTATTCCAGGTATACACGATAACGTGCAGGCAAAGATAACCAGAATGCCACGGTGGATCGGCAGATTTTAAATGGCAGTAAATCAAAGAATGTCGGTCTTTTATACCCAGTTTCATGAACTAATACAATAAAAAAAAAGATTTTCACACATTTGTTTTTGGAAAATGAGAATTTCACAGGAATTGGGAATGTCCACAAGGGGAAACACTTTTTAGCACACTTTTGTTATTGCAAAATAATTAATGTACATGTACAGTGTATGTGAAATCAACAGATGATCCATTCAAAACTGTTGAGAAATTTTGATAAGAAAGGGAGGGTATTGTGTTCCATGGTTGGAGAAGAACTTCAATAATTCTCTTAGGAATCAATCAACAGGTATATGACCATAATCAATCAACATAATATCAGGAGACTAGTAAATTAGTTTGCTGTTTAGTTAGAATCAATGCATAGTCAATAAGTAAGAACCTAAAGCATCAGCAATTTCTGTGATGTTATCTTCGATATATTCTGCTTTGGCTTTCCGCTTTTTCTTTTCTTCTCTCTTGATTTTGGAAGTCAGAAGCTCTTCCTGGAAATAATGAACATAATATAGAACAGTTTGTTAGAGTGACTCCATTGATTTGAATATTCTTTCAAGTCTAAGTTTATTTATTGATTTGACATATAAACACAATACAAAACAATATAATTTATTTTTATTTTGGAGAAACAAAAATATACTCATAGAATGCCTACAATCACAATATTGTATGAACAAATGGTTCTGTACTTCACAGTTTTACATACCATCTCAAATTTCTTTTCCAAGTACATCGACCAAATCACAATGAAATGTCCAACAGTGAGAATAAGGAACAACAGGATAAAGAATTCAATGAAGCCCATCTTGCGTACACGTCGATAATAAAATACAGGCTGCCGCCAGTCTGGTAAGCCATCACGTAAAATGCCATCATACCTGTCAAAATGGACAGCTTTTTGAATTAAAATCTACAATCTTACAGTCTAGTCACTACATTTCACCAACTACTACAGAATCCACCGTAGTGTGGAATGGCTACGAATTTACATATCCCTACCACACCCACTTTTGTTGATAAATTCCTGAAATTCTTCTCTCGATAATACAGTCCAATAACAATGGCGGAATTGAGTAAAAACGGGAAGAGTTTATGAACTAAGTGGAAAAGCTTTATCTGACGAAATATTATCGAAGAAATAGTTGAACAGGGTGGAGACATTGTCATTGGATCTTTTCCAGGATTTTCAAATATTGCTGCAGTACGACACTGTGATAAAATATATGGAATGTGGCAAAAGCGGTGGGTGAACAAGTTCACCAATCTTTTAGCTTCAAAGTATCCTTTTCTGATTTTCTCTCGCTGAATCATTTGCAGTTTCAATCATGTCAACAAACAAGTTCTATCCAATCACTTCCATCTAGATATTTCAAATTAAAACCGTTACTGATAGTCGGAAATCTACAGATAATTCGTTCAATGAGGCTTTCCAACGTTAAACTCTTGACATCGTATTCATGACGACAGGCAGAACTTGGTCCATTTTTCTCTCGGTCTTTGTACCTTGAATTTGTAGCGCTCTATATTGACTACTCCCTTGAAATGGATTAGCACAAAGGAATTTCAAGAATTTATTGACAAAAGTGGGCATGGTTGGGATATGAAAATTCATACCCATTCCACACTACGGTGGATTCCGTAGTACATTTCTAAGCTACACTCAAACTCCTGGCAACCATCCCTGATTGGCAGGCTCAGTCTAAAGCCATCCCAGTTTTGTGCATTTGTGGTACACATTTGGGCCATACAAAGCCTGACTAGTGGAGACCTGATCTTCTCACATAGTAAATCCCAAATTTATTTCATAACCACATCTTAATTTCATTGTGGCCTACATTATCATTACCTCTTGTAAGCAACCACCTCTCATAATTGAGACAACAAAGGTGATTGCTTACAAGAAGTTCAACTGTAGTTCTTTGTGTTTCATTCTTACCTCTTTCTTTTCTCTTCATCCCTTAATACTTCTGCTGCCGACACTAACTATAATTAAAACGTTATTCTGTGTCAGAGTCAGTTTAAATAAGATTATAAAAACTGCTCACAAACAGACTGAGAACCCAGTGTAACTACCTACCTACCTACATCAAAAACCAGTTCTAGAGTCATGCATTGGATCACAGAACCTGTCCTGGGGTGAGAGGGGGGCGGGGAGGGGGGAAGGAACTTTTGTTGGCATTTTTTATTTTATCCTATTCTTGGCTTTCACCTATGTCATCGAACATTTTCCCAGGACTTATATAGAACCAAACCTTCATAGGCCGAAAGAGCAGCCAAAACCATATTTCTCAGTCGAAATTTTAGTTTAAGAAGTTTTAGATACGAAGATATGAGCGATTGCTTATGCTCATAATTTTGTTAAAATGTATGGGTCCGCCATGTTGGTGTCACATCGAGCGACACCAACATGGCAGCCAAATCACGAAGACTGAAAATCATTTTTATATTGCAAATACTTCAATTTTTCAATAGCTATATTCATTAAAATAAAGTTACCCATTATCTACTAAGTTAAATCATATTATTTCAAATGAATTTTCCTATTTCTACGGCTTTTGAAAATGTGTGACTGTATTGCGTGACAGAATTTGACTCGCAATAAAATGAAAACCAAACATCTAAATTACAAAATTATTTTGGTAAGACTTTTACTTATAACGATATAAAAACAAGATATCCAACAAACAGTTTTGTGAGGTGAATAGTGTGGATTTTAGTGTATTGATGACGTCACATGAAAACCAAGAATTTCACCATTTTATTCAAAGCTTCTGAAGAGAACTTTCAAAAATATGTACAGTCGCATCTAGAGGTGGCTACCTTATCTACTTACCCTTCTAAACTGTAATTCTGCATCAGGTTCTTTATTTCTGTCAGGATGTAGTTGTAATGATAACCTTCGATATGCTTTCCTGATTTCTGAAGTACTTGCAGACTATTAAAAACATTAAACAAACACAATTAAAAAATAATCTCAATACTGTCATTCAGCTTAAAGTTTATTTGCATCACATAAAATCCCAACAGAACATTGACCATGGCCATAATGCCTTGTACATACAGCATGGGGTTATGTTGGGCATTCGTAATCAGTATTGTACCTTGTGCATTCCCTAAGGACCTACCAACTTGTATATAAACATTAATTGTAATTGCAATTCGCTTGATCATTGCTAACCAGTTCCACCTTGGTCGTTCACTTAGCCGGGGCCCAAATTCCCAGAAGTTTATAATTGTAAACAACATCCAGTTTTCACTGACTCATACAATACAATACAATATACAATAACTTTATTTATACACGATTAAAATTAAAGCTGAAAAGCTTGTGGGGTCGTGTGTAAAACAATGAAAATAAAAATAAAACTTAGCCTCCTATGCAGACATTGCATGGTGCTCCCGGTTCCCGTCATGGGGGAATGACGGGAACCAGAAGTGCCACGCAACGTCTGCATAGGAGGCTACATTAAACTATGCTGGTTCACGGCTCTCCACTATGCTGGTTCTCAGCTCTCCTATTTAATATCACATTGTTGTTGGATGTAGAATTGACATTATAAAATAATTTAGATATAACGCACGCTTAGCCTGAAATTTTATCAGCCGTCTCCTCTGGGTCAAAAATTTCCCCAAGTGAGAGGTCTGAACTCCGAAGTCGATAATCGTGCCCAGTGACGTCACACTACGGCGGTTCCGGGTAGTGTGTTCTGATTGGCTCACACGATAATTTATACAAATTCGTTGGTTTTTTCAAGATGGCGGGTGTGTTATTTACAAACCGCGGTTCGAAACGTAAGTCTCTTGGTTGGAATAACAGGGCTGTATTCACAGCAAGAAAAAGCTCTTTATGAATTTATTAACAGGAAGAATGTCTATGTTAACCTTCCGACTGGTTACAGAAAGTCGCTTATCTTTGAAATGGCTCCACGCCTGCAGCGAACTGAGCCGAACTATCCTTTAGAAACTACATGTACTTGTACTGCCAAGTGAAGACAAAGGGCTGCTATAAAGTTGTCTTTCTCTCCCGCTTCTTCTACGGAGTCTACTCAGTCCTTCACATATATTGTCTTTCAGTTTGGCGTTGATATTTGAACATGGATTTTGGCGATACGTACGAATGATACTATGATTTTGTCTCGACTATTTCGATAATTTTCGTATATTCTAAGGTGTTTCACTACATCACTACATCACTACTAGCTATCGACAAGATTTACAAAAATTACTTTGTCCTAATACCGGTCTGTCTTTCTTTCTAATAATTTCTTGCACAAATAGTCAAATTCAAAGTCAAGCCTCGAGTGTTGACATTCTAACATTTACATAAATTAGATGACGTCACTGGACACGATTATCGACTTCGGAGTTCAGATGTCTCACTCGGGGAAATTTTTGACCCAGAGGAGACGGCTGATATTCAGGCTAACGCACGCTGTGATTGGTCAAAACATTGTTTTAGATGATCTCGAGCATCTAAACACGTTACATCATTGGGGTTTCCATGACCTTGAACGACCTTGTAGAAATGCAGTGGATTTGATGCACCACAAATATATTTTTTCTGCTGTTTACATTTTCAACAAAAGTCTTATATTACAGTTTTTCTTGTTTAGTCAAGTTCAAGTTCTATCTAGACGTGATTCTGCTGTTTTGAAACCGAAAAATTGCAAGAATTGCACGGTGGGCACAAAAGCACCCAAAACCGCTAAGGTAGATCTACTTCTACAGTTTCCATCCAATCAAAATGAAACTTGGCAACGTTACAATACATGGTAAGTCCACTAATTTGTACTTTTTTGTTTTTTGATTTTTATGATTTTTGGCGCGAAAATGACGTCATGAACAGGTCAGCAAATTTTAAAATTCATAAATGCTCCAATCTGATCATAGTAATCGAAAGGGCATGTAAAATGAGAACTATAACTGAAATAATATATCAGTTATCGTTATTCAATCCAAAGATATGAATTTTTGAAATTTGAAAATCCGCCATTTTGTTACTAAAAATAGCACAAAATGGCGGACATTTCAGATTTCAAAAATTCATATCTCTGGATTGAATAATGATATCTCAGATATTATTTCAGTTATAGCTCTCATTTTACATGCTCTTTCGATTACTATGATCAGATTGGAGCATTTACGAATTTTAAAATTTGCTGCCCTGTTCATGACGTCATTTTCGCGCCAAACATCATAAAAATCAAAAAACAAAAAAGTACAAATTAGTAGTCTTGCCATGTACTGTAACGTTGCCAAGTTTCATTTTTATTGGATGGAAACTGTAGAAGTAGATCTACCTTAGCGGTTTTGGGTGCTTTTGTGCCCACCGTGTTGAGCTTCAAAGTCAACCAGCTGGAAACACATCAAGAAAGGCGACGAATCGTCCACTTTTGTCCACAATAACGAAGAAAACTAAATCTAACTGCTCAGTTTTCTCAATCACATACTAACTGTTCTGTGAATTCTATAGCTACAAATATGTTCTCAAGTTAACGACTGAAAATATGAAGGAACAGACAGTACAATAGTCGTATCAGATTTATACTCACAAAACAACAAATTGACATTGTCAAGTACATGTTCGCCTGAACATTCATATATCTAGTAAAATGTCAGAGAAAAAGTATCGTCAAATGTCTCAAAAATGTCCATCGTTTATACTAGAATACGACAAAATATGTGGATATTTGGCTACCTGACTTCGTGCTCATTCTTCAAGTTGTCAAATATTTCAAAAAGTTGGCGATTTGTCTTCATTGAATCAGCTCAGCTTTTCTCACTTTTCTTCATGTTTCGTGTTCACAGGATACACAAACTGACCGAAAGGAAGTGTAAGAAGCATCTTCTGTAATTTTGACAGAAAATAGCATTCTTCAAAACGTTTTTCTTGTCAAAACACTATAAAACGGCAGATAAAAGTTGTCGAGTCACTTGCCATTTTGATTTCTTTCGCGAGATTTGATTGGATGATGGGCGATTTCTGGCGCTTTTCAGGAGAATTGCAAATTTGATCAGTAAAATATTGTGCAAATAAAGCATTTTTTCAAAAAGAAATCATTGTAGTTATTTTATAAAAGAAATATAAAACATTTTTCCATGTTATATTACAGCTCGTGGTTTTCTACGCTTCTCTCATTTTCTCCCAACATCACGCGTGTTTAGGCCCTATATAACACGAAAACACGTTTTATATTCCTTAAATATAAACGTTTTCTGTGCAGTGGAGCACAGAGACAGAGCACAGAAAAACTATTTTCATAGACTGTGAAAATTATTATTATTATTATTATTGAAAGAATTTTGGAAAAAATTCAAACAGTAAACTATTGTGGTCTTGTGGTCGACGTATAAATATTCACTACAACAATCAAGAAGCAATTCTCCCACATATATATAGGTTATTTACCGACTGGGAGGTCCGTATAGTGAAAAACTGTGCCCTCGGTCTTGATAGTGCTGACCAAGGCCGAAGACCCGAGGTCAGCACTTTCAAGACCGAGGGCACAGTTTTTCACTATAGTATAAACCTAAAGTCGGTAAATAACTTTTTTTTTACCGCTCGACAACATCGACTGAATATAAAGCACTTACAAAATGGATACCGTGGACCTTAGGACAGAGATAGGAAAATACGGCCCGCGCAGAGAACCAATCAAATTGAAGGATTCGGATACCGTGCGCTTGAAAATAAAATAATAATAAAAGCTCTTATGCTGCTATTGACTTACTTACTGCATGAGCGAAAAAATACATGAAACAAAACAAATAAAAAGCAAAGCGTATAAAATAAGCGATTACCAAATCCTCTCTGTTTATGTCGACCACGGTTCAATAGATGTTGTCGCCTTTTGTCTCATGTAAGTTATTTAAACCAATATGTTAATAAAGAAACAAGCTACAAAGCCATCATACAACTAACGTATCGATTTACGATTAGCAAGACCCCGGTGTTGACGTGTCGAGAAACTGACACCAATAAGTGATAGACAATATTTACCTGTTCCACGCCAAGGATTCCATAAAAATTATCTTTAATTTCATCTACGAGATCAAATAACTCAAGATCAATCTGATCCCAACATTTAACCACCTTGAAAGCGTTAAAAGCAAAGCAAAGTAGTAGCAAACTAGAAAATATTGACTTGGCCGCCATTTTGTTTTTACCCTGGCTTAGTTACCAGGCCTACAAATCGCGTTGAAAGAAACCGCTGGCTCAAAATACTCTCAGCAGAGTTCCAAATGAAATTTGTCTCTAAGCCAAATCATCTGACGTATTAAAATGACCACAGAAACTAGCTATTTGCTAGCGTAACAACTAAAAATCTTATTAAACATTTTTCTTTTTTTTTTCTTTCAAGCTGACGATACACAATTCTTAGTACGTCCGCGAAGGCCTGAGAACGAGAATTGATTTAGACTCTTCCACAGTCCCCGCTCGGCCGTTGCACTCTCTCGCATATAGGGACTGTAATGGTACAATGGTAGCGTTATTTTGCGCGCGCGCGTCGTATATATGACGTCACAATGAATATTTTCCCGCCTTTGCATTTTTTTTGTAGTGAATAAATCCCCTGGAATGAATCCTAGTTATTCTTTGCGATTCAGTGAAGAGGTTCATACAGGAACGAAACTAGTCATCGCTATTTGATCTTTGTAGTGCGTGAAAGATATAAAGTTAAATAAATACTACAAAGAATATGAAGCTAAGCAAGTCTTTCGCGGTCTCAACAAGAGAAATATCCAGAAAATCCAAGTTCTTGCTCCTCACTACCTCTCAGTCTGATTACGTTTTATTTCTCCTTTAATGGTATTTTAAAGCAGAAGAACATTTTCCAATCATCTTGCAGGGCAATTGGACAAATGGTTCAGGAACGGGTAAGACAAGACTTTACTATTTCTTCCTAAAACCATTATAATTAGTATTTTCGACTACGAGTACGAGAATAAACTGAAGTGAACTGTGAGTGTGAAGATTATTATTATTATTATTATTATTATTATTATTATTATTATTATTATTGACAGTGTATTGAACACTCCTGTGTCCAAATTGATTCCTGATGGAACAAATTATAGCAGGTCAACATATTATATTTTCTGTTGTAAAAATAAGGACTGGCTTAATCCCGAATTAATGAAGTTTTAAATGTTTTATTGATATATATAAATATACTTATGTTACCATTTTCTTTTTGTTAATTATATTTTCGAGTTCAAGTAGTCAATTGTAAATTACCTACATGTAGTGAGATTTGCAATTGTTTGTGTAAAAAATACATGAAATAAAGTTTCCATTATTATTATTATTGACAGTGTATTGAACACTCCTGTGTCCAAATTGATTCCTGATGGAACAAATTGACCGATTGCAAGGAAGCTATCTCAAGGGAGGGTCATAATTTTTTGGGCTGATGTTTTGCGGAGGGTCAACATTTTTGGGTCCTCGTTTTAGATATTTTATTATTGGACCTGCTATTAAAATAACGATTATTGCCGTTTGATTGCAAGTCATGAATCAACCTCCGTCTTTACTATCAAGTAGAATCACTCGTTCAGCATATATCGCATAACACATGGACCTGCTATTAAAATAACGATTATTGCCGTTTGATTGCAAGTCATGAATCAACCTCTTCTTTACTATCAAGTAGAATCACTCGTTCAGCATATATCGCATAACACGTGGACCTGCTATTAAAATAACGATTATTGCCGTTTGATTGCAAGTCATGAATCAACCTCTTCTTTACTATCAAGTAGAATCACTCGTTCAGCATATATCGCATAACACATGGACCTGCTATTAAAATAACGATTATTGCCGTTTGATTGCAAGTCATGAATCAACCTCTTCTTTACTATCAAGTAGAATCACTCGTTCAGCATATATCGCATAACACATAGTCCTGCTATTGCCGCAAGTCGATCATGAATCATCCTTTTTGTCAACATATAGTGTCTTTTTAAAAGGTTTTAAAGTTTTGAATATCAAAATGCGACTTTAATTACTTTCAATTGAAATACTTTTCTCAGATTACATTCTGCTGTTTAGGAGTGAATTAAGTATTCTATGTGAACGATAAGAATCTTTGTTTTTGAATTAGGAGACATAGTGGTGATAAAAAACTATATATCCATTGATTCACTGATAATTAGCACTATACACCCATTACCACAACATGATTCCCATGGTACACATATACAATCTTAATGAAAGTAATTATTTGTGTGAGGTGTAGCAAGAGTCAATTAACAGTTCAGTAACCAGTTTTGACTGAGTTACGAAAATATAATAAATCAATTAACAGTCGTTCGAGAACGATCTTGAGAAACGCGTGCATGTAGGCCTTTACTGAGTTTGAATCGTGTTTCACTCCAACATGGTGAATGAGTGTTCCTTTATTTAACGTCCTTGACTTACAAAATGAAGCCGACTAACAATCAATGAAGCCGACTAACAATCAATTGAAAAGCGAAAAAAACATCCGCGGTAAGTTTAAAGTCCGCAGGCGTAAATTACATCATTATATATGCCTTCCAATAATGAGTACTGTATGTGAAGGTAGTCGGAGTTTATTTGTCGTAATAGAAAAAGTGTAAAAAACCTAGCCTGCTAAGATAATCATACTTTCTCAGTTACTTACGTCAAGTTTTCGATACTTTATTTTCCGTGACCGTAGCCTGACTCGGTAGCATGGCAGGTCAGTAACAAAAGGGTTGTCAAGCAAAAACGCTCCAAGTTTCACCAAGTATACATGTGTTGAGTAATGTTGTCATCTTCATATTTACGAATGTAGAGTTTGTAATGTTTACCAAAGCAATCCAAATCATTCTGTCTTTAACGAGCTCCGATACTTGCTCCGGCGACTATTTTCATTCATTGAAAGTTCAAAACAATTGAACCGTAGCGGGTTTACAACGCGTGTCTTGAAAAAAGTCTTTTGTTTGAGACAATTGCTGCGTGATTAACTAACCAGTTGAAAGCATTTGTTTTAAAATGAAGTCATTTATCATATGATTCAAACAAGTCATCTAAAAACCCACGAGGAACGATACGATACGGCTAATCTTTTTAAGTCAGTGGTACTATGACTATGATCGTTCTTGAACGGTGCAACGGAGTAGCAGTAGTGAGATCTAGGCTGCGCTGAAAACTAACACGATGAAAGCCATTTTCTATTCACTCATAGTGTTCGTAGAATCCCGTTTTTCAATTCTGGAGTAGTGCCGGGAATGGTGTTATATCTTAGCTGCTATTAGCAACAAATGGATACATAATCTAGTGTATTGACTTTAGAAAGCTCCGCTTCCCATAACGGTTAATCACACTTATTGTACTCAAGCACAATGACTCGAACATTATAACAAAGCTACGGGGCAGTAAATGCTTACATTCAGGCTTTGAAGCCGTTGACTTCAAAGCCCCGAAACGTTTAGCTAGTGTTTTGGATATAAAAGCATTTGTTGGTTGACGCGGTCGGTGCCATGAAGGCGTGCACATGTACATGTTGTATTAATCGGTTCATTCACCTCCCCCTTTGTAACTACAGTATTTGGAAGATCAGAAGCCAGTACGTTATTGTGTTGTTTTGGGTAGATAATGGATGGGATAAAAGGCATGAAGTAAACTCAAACACCTTTAGAGCTGTAAATAATTTCGTATATTCTCATGTCACCTCGTGAATTAGCATATGTACGTCCATGTTTAACGGTATGTACATTCGTAGTTCCTCTTGGCAGGGCCGTACATAACCCAAAATTCAAGGGGGGGGGGGGGGGCAGTACGTATATAACAAATAAAAATATATATTAAAAAGTACGTATATAACAGCAAAATAATATTAAAAATAGTACAGTTCTCAGTACTTTTTGGTATCTTTTTCGCAACTGCCCCCCCCCCCCCCCCCCCCCTCATCCCCCCTGCTGTGTACGGCCCTGCTTGGTTGTGAAGGTGTTACTAATCTAGACATAGAAGTGTTAAACTGTTTGGAAACAGGTGGCGAAGCTTCTTTTTGGCCAAAAATAGGATTCCATGTACAAAGAAGAAGATACAACAAGCACTGCAACATAATCAAATGTTTTATACCACTGAAGTCTGTTTAAAGTGCTGAGTTTAGCTAGATTTCAGTCATCTTTTCCCAGATTTCATTATAATAAAACTGATCTAAAGACTTAATTCATAGAAATGGTTATTAAACTGAGTTACCCAAGACCACCCAAAGAATAAATGAATGGGTAGAAATGGAAAGAAATGCATGATTATAGAAATGAAATAGAATAGCCGATTAGTTAAACAAGCTAGTGAGCAAATGACGTGAGTTTTTTTCATTTCTCATTCTGATGGAATAATCGTGACTGATAAAAGATCACAAAGTTCTTTATTGTGAATGAATGTCACTCAAAAATATTAAGTGTATGGATTTAACTTGTATGTCTTGGAGTTCTTAGCAACGCAGTGTTTATTAACTGTTAAGATTGTACGTTTTTGTTCAAAATATAGCCAAACAAGAAATTGAAAGAAGAACGAATGTGCTAAAAACAAAAACCTTAATAGCCGGTGTGTACAGGATTTCTGCGTCTAAAAGAGATTCATTGTATTCCATTGTTATTGTGACTATTACTTTCAGAGAGACAGTCGTTGAAAAACGATTACGTACAAGACAGAAATAATTGTAGTACGAATATTCAAAAGAGTGAATTATTAATAACACATCAATGAAGGTGTGGGCATGCTATATCCAAGCTGACTTCACCTGTATTCACAGCTTTATTTGTTGTTACTTGAAATACATACTAAGATCTCACTCACACTGGTTGCTTGTTTGAGTATTTTTGTTCTCTCTTTTCACCCTTTTTGTCTTCTTAGCCGAGCGAGTCAGTCAGAAACTTGACTTTTTGTCAATTCAGGCTGTAAGAAAGTGGTTGTTTTAGTACAGTAATACTTGCGAGCAGCAAGCCAAACATCTAAGACGTACAAAGTCATTGATTAATTGAATCATCTGAGTATTGAAGACTCCCCACTGTTGGTCCCTAAATGAACAGAACAACGCAAGGCTATTAAGTATTGTAAGGCAAAGTGAGAAACACCAAAAGTCATTAACAACTGATTGAATCTTGGGAACTAATTAAAACACAACAGGAAAAGTGCTTCATGTTTACAGAGAAGCTATTTCTAAGGAAGTCATTCATAGGAATCAGTAGATTTACAATTAGCTTGTGAATTTTTAATGAACTATGACTTTAAAAAATCTCTAAAAAATACTGTGAAATTGATTGTTGAAATTGTTGGAATCTTGCGTTGTTTTATTTGTTGAGAGTATTCTAAAAGGACTAAAAATAGAGAAATTGATACACCTTTAGAAATGGAGCGTGCGAGTCTGAAACCCTTGGAATGTACACAGATGGAGACAGTGAGCCTATTTGCTCTTAAGTTTTGAAAAAATAATTGAAAATGATAATTCATAACAGCCGTGAGAAAACCACTATATGTTCCTTTCGTTTTCTCTCAAAAAATTCTCACGGCTTGATGCAAAATTCAGATAAAACAGATTCGGAAATCACCTTTAAGTTCATTTACTTGAGACCGTCTTCATTTTGACGTGCTCCGTCTTGCTAGCGCTAGGAGCTATGTGGGGAACAAGGGTGATTATTTCAAACTGAAAATGGACAAACTGAAGGGATTTTCGCGTCTCAAACGGCAGTGAATTTTCGTCATAAGGTTTGTATATATTTTTTTAGAAATTTGAATTTCAGGATTTTTCTATGATTTTTCTATGAGTTCATTTCGATAAAAAAGTTGACATTTTTATGTTTTCTGAGGAAAGAAGAGATTTTATTTACTTTGTCGTTCTTAACACACGTTTTAAAATTGGATGCTTTTAAAAACTTTGTGGCATTTATACTGAACTCTCTACAGGGAAAATACACACCGTAAATAATATGAGAGACACGTAGCTCTGACTTTATTTGTCCATATAATATATATCATATATATATATATATATATATATATATATATATGCAAATTTAAGGCGTTACCCGTGTCGTACCGTGTAGATTTATAACGAAAATTCATACTGGAAATGTTCATTTAGAAAAACGAATATTGTTATTTTTAGGTTGTTCTGGCGTTTGGGTTTTAGAAAGATTAGACGCTATAAATAATAGACTACGCATACAAAGACTTCGTAATTTAATTTTTTGTGTGTGTATGTTGAAGTTCCTTTGTATAATAAGCTACGGAGTTTAGAAGTCCTACTGGGCCAATATAAGACCTTGAGTAGTCGGCACCGAATGTAATATTCTTGTTTTCATTCAATCGAAAAGATCGATATACATTAGTGAATCATTTCACCAAACTCAAAACACAGAGTTCTTGTTGCCAAAGTAGCATGATGCGGCGTTAACAATTTGACAACTTTTGTTTTGTTTAATAAAATCCTCAAATATTTCGCGTTTTCCTCATAACTGAAATTTTTTGTTTTGATTGAGTAGATTTTAATCCTCGTTTCGTAAGGTCAAATCGTTTTAATGCCCTAAAATTGGATTTCAAGTTCAGTAACGATAGTCTCTGCATCGTTTTTGAAATATTTAAAGACTCCAGCGACAATAATTTGTATGCTATAATGATGTTTTTGTTCAACTGTGCTTCAACAATATTAGACTTTCACAGCTTGAATACGATCGCTTTCCTTCATAAAGTTAATTATCAGTATAGTCTAGTTAGAACTGGTTAAAGCTGTGCATAAGCTGAAGTATAAAGTTTTAATAGCTGTTTCTAGTCGGATACCTTAATTGGACATTGATATATGAAAAAATACAGCTTGAGTTTCTTGGCCGAATCAATATTTACCATGTGTATATTTCTTAGATTGTGCTATCGGAAGTTTTCATCAAAAAGTCATTAAATAGTTGTCAACCAGTGAAGGAAATACTGATTAGAAACTGAATATAGACTTGAGAGGCTTAATTGTAGAGAGACGGCGTCCAATTCAAAGTCCCTATACAAGGCTTTTTCCGTACGTCGCTCTTACTAATCACTGCAGCTTAAACAAAAATACACCTGTCGTTACACTGATGTATCAAAGCTATACATCAAGTCTGCATGGAAGATATTTGAACTTATGCCTCCGAGGAATACATTGTTGACATGATTCTTCCGCTACAAGACAATAGTCAAATTCAGTTCGATAAACATTTTTCGACCATTGCACTAAAATATCATCATACCATATAACCTGAAAATAAACATTATTTTAAAAGGACCATTTTTTTCGTCCTCAAATTGCGCTTTTGTCACTAAAAATATCGTAACTAAACTGATGTTTTCTTCATGCTCAATGCGCTTTATGAAGTCATGAGAATCAAACATATGTGTTGCCTTATATGTATGAAGTATGGGCTTTCGAGTTTTCCGGCTTTCTTTCTTCGGGGCTCGCTTTTGGTTTACTAGTGAAACGATAAGATGAAATAAAGGTGAGACTTTTTAATATCGTATAGGAAATGCATTAATTCATATGTATTCGGTCTTATCACTCCTGGACGAATGTTCTTTGTATTTAGAATGATACAGACGAAAACAGTCATTTCCGACTTTTCCTAATGAGTAAAGCAGACATCCTTTGAGGGATTGAAAACATGAAATGATCGAATCGAAGTGGACTATTTTTTTTACAAGACTAATCAGTGAATATCGTAATATGAGATCAAATGAAAATTAAAGGATCGACGTGAATTGGATGAAAACTATTCATCAAAATCTTTTCAATCTATACTAATTAAAAGATTTGGAGTTAATTGAAAATTCTCTGTCAATATAAAAATGATTTTTCAAAATAAACAATTACATTTAGTTTACTCAGGTTTTCTTCAGTCGTTGAAGGATGGAGCAGCCTTGAAATGCTGAGCTAACTGATTCTATCTAACAACCAACAAATTAAATATCCAAGACCTCATATTGTGGCTTGCAAAAAATCAATAAACGAGTAGAATGGCTCTCGTTAATTCCATTAAAAGTAGGTATACTGTAATCTTTATTCATCATTTTGACCTCACATCAAAGTGGCCGTGATTTATGCGGTACTGATGCCAAGCTAGTTTCTGTCTTAAAAGATTTGGAAAGCTTTTAGTACTGTGATTCACTCTCACGGAAGCGTTCCCCTAAACATCTCGAGCATAAAGAGCCCCGCCAAGAGTCTGCGATTAAATGATAAAACAGTAATACATCGCCTTTTCTCTGTGTTATGAGACCGCCAGCCTTACTATTGATTGTTCAAAAATGAGCCCCACTGGATCATTATTACTAGTTGTCTTTCTATGCAGTCTCTAGAGTAGGTTCAGACGGGAGTCTCGTTGGGGGAGATTTTAGAATTCTAATCATTAGTGTCGGAACTGTGTTCAGAACCAACCTGGCAGAGGGTGTTTGGGTAAACAAATTGACCAGGGAAACTGAACGCGTTTTCATATTTACTTGTTGTTGTCACTCCTGAAGAAACACAGTTTGTAAAATAAATATATATACACTCTGTTTATCAATGTCGGCTTTGTCACCATTAAAATCCCGTTAAAGCTTCATATCATTGGTGTTTGATTCACAAAGTAATTTTGTTTGAGTAAAATAAATTAACACTGCTTCCGCTCCTACAGATGAGATTGAGCTAAGTTTTGTATCAGGATATGATATTCACGACTAATATAACTCCAATAAGTCATGTATTCAATATTACCTTCTATATCTCACCTATACTTATCACTAAGACAAACCGAACAGACGATAGTTAAAAGAAGAACTAGAGATTCTGAAAAAAAATTGGTAAACAAAGTCTTAAAGCGATTGTGTGTTCTAATGATAAAGTGTCATCTTGCAAGATTAGAGTTTAAGAAGAGTTGAGAACGCCCCTTTCGTCTCTCTAGGTGGAATAAATGACTATTTTAGATATATACAACATTGTAATGGAAACAATATCCTAATCATTTGTTCAATATTTTATGATTATGACTTAGAGTTACTGGCATTTTTCTTTCCTAGAATAGAAGTAACTCGCATTTTGTTGCATTAATGTGTTATTCTAGCCATATGTAATGTTCCCACGGTACTCGGCCTTCAGCTAGCAGCTGCCGTAATCTAAACAAACAGTTATTAACGAAGAATGCATTAATTGAAGACCATAATAGCTAGAATCGTGTCATTATGTTGTATATGGCATTTAGAGCTGATTAGCATATTGGACGTATATAGGGCTGTCTGAATTATTGGAAGACAAAAACAAAGATCTCCCTGACAAGACCTATTCGGTATTGTATCCTTTCTTCAATGAAGATATAGCCTATTGAGGATCTACCGATTAAAGAGACAAAAGCTAGGGTCCTTTTCAATCAAGTGGAAAAATCTCCTTTGAAAACTCAACAACTTCGCCCACTTGGACTGGATACAATAATAAAAAAATATGCTAAAACTTGAGTCTTACTGGGAGCGATAATGTTGCTGCTTAGGGTATTAAGACGGAAACTCTAGAACCTTTCAAGATCGGGGTAAATCGTGATAGTAAAGCAAAACACCACGAAAGAAGCCTTACGAGATGCCGCGCTGTGTCCGCGACACACTTTAAACTCGAAAACTACAGACATGCCGAATGATGCTCAAAGTCAAACTTCAATACATGTATCACATTATTTCAATGACAAATGTTTGTTCACAACTGCACCGAGAAGGTCACTTAGGAAAGATACGTCGGAACGAACTGGACTTTGCTCGTTGGCTGTACAAATGTTTTAAATCATCAGAATGATTTCTCGGACGGTACTCGTTGAAATGATAACAAATAAACAAATGTTCAGTTTAACCATTTCCTCACTTCTATTTATTTCAGTGTTTTGACTCGACATCCTTCTTTCCCCTAATTAGATTTTTTTGAATTTTGAAGTCGATTTCGAATTGGAGTAAGGACGACTCATATTATTTGCTCTTCACTGCTAATTTCTTTTCTGTTTCTAAATTAAAAAGATATCTTGTTACCGCTAGAGGTGCTTTGTCTTGGGATATTTTATTCAACATATTATCCCTTAGTCTTAATTATTTGTACTTCTTTAATTGCTACCGGTAACGCGATAAGCCATCGATTCTTTTCACTGCAGGAAGCAAGTCTTATTAATATCTAGTTCTTTGTTTAACCCATGCTCAACATCTATATCTTAACAGAAACCTTCATAAAACTGTAGAAAGGGAAAGAATGACATTTTTAAAGAGTTATGCAACCGATTATGTCTGAATTGTAAGGAAATGGTAGGTCGATTTTCCTGGGAAAAGCGCTCTTTTCTTAACTAAATAACTCAGTTAAATGGTGCAGACTGAATTACTTGAATCAGTTTAGTTCCCATTATAACACGATTTCTAGCTACTAACCTTTGCCCTTTGATTTTACAAAACATGTATGCATTTATTACAGTGTATGGAGTACAACAGAGAGAGGACGATGTGCACGTGGTCTGCTTATGTATCTCTTCGGCTAAAAGATTAATAACGGCTCTGTATCGGTAGATAGCGCCACTAAGTGCATAATAGCTACTATTCTTCTATCTTTGTCGGGAGTTTGAACGTAATCAAAATTTTAGCCTTTTATCTGGCTGCAATTTTCCAAGGACAAAACCGACGTTATGTTTACTAAAGCCAAAAAAGCAAATTTAACGAAAACGAGCGAAATAGAGGCTGTGTTTACTGATACTTGAAAGCCCTCGCCCCCGTAATTGTACACCTAGCTAGACATTAGAAGGAGAGGATATTTTGGTGATTACGTTTGGTTTTCAATGAAATCATTTTTAAAAGTGAAAAAGTGGCTCTAATTTAAGGCTTTAATGACAAAATTCGTTTTCCAGCATGACATTTGCTCGACTGCCTGAGGGATTCTAGGTACTGAACGTACGCCTATTGCCGATCAAACATGCACATGTCGTTCAACGAATAGTAAAGGCACCTTGTCATGAAAAACCGTCGCTACAAACAAAGTGGAGATGCGAATCTTTAATGTGATTCTTCAATTCATTAAATATTCATGTTGACTCAAACTGACGGCTTAAAAAATTGATGTCTAGCTAAAGCGTGAACAAAGCCAAAAGGGGAGTCTTGCTTCTCTATATTGGAAACACGTTGAAAACAGCTGCAATACACTCTATAAACGAGAACGCAGAAAGTTTGCATGCTCTCGCGAGAGCTGTTCGTTGATTTTCAAGTTTACACAGCGCATGCGCACAACACCTGGATGTCTTTTGCAGAAATTGTACGTTATCAAAGGTGTTTCCGTATTGTAGTTTAGTCAGGTCAGCGAGTGTTCGACTTTGTTCATTGAATATGCACAAAAGAAATCCTTATTGTTCAGCTATCGCTGAGATTTCGAGGAAACGCCAAAAGAAATGTTTAGTTTTGCATAAATATCGTGTTTTTCTCCAAAAACAATGGGAATTTCCCCCACGTTTTGGGGAAATCTTTAACTCGTAAATGTATCCACTTAACAACGAGGTCTTTCAGACGTATCCTTTCTATTCTTTTGAGCTGGATAATGAAAAACCTTGGCTGTTTAATGAATCAATAAGGTCCAACGTGCTCCATATTTGATGTTTTACAGTGGGCATTAAACGCTCTTCTTGAGTGTTACAGTCAATGTGTTGACATTATGTTCGAACAATGCTCCTACTATTCTAGCGTTAATTAAAATATTTCACTTTATAAACAATTCCCGATAAAATTAACCTAGTTTAGTATCTCAATGTTGATGGCCTTACACCTAGGCTTGGCACATTCCTCTCTTGTACCTCTGTGGTCCAAGAGTTCTTTGACGAAGTTTTGACAGAGAACGAAAAAAGAAACCTTGGGCAAAGTAGTCCATATTGATTATTCATTCATGGTTTATTTTAAAGCTCAGAAACATCTGCTTCACCTATTTAAATCTCTACAAACAAAAGAAATCTAATTCACTGCATGGCGTGGGTAACACCTTTAATAAAGATGAGAAGCTAGAGTTGCAGTTACTTGTTAAAAATGCAGCCCCCAACTCGTCAAACTCACCGACATTAGGGGATACCTAGTTCTTAATCGGAATTATGACCAGTGGAAATTGGAAATTTCTGTGAATTTTACCTTGAAAAGAGTGCTTGCCTGTGTTGAATGAGAAACGAGGATGACAATTAAGACAAAGATATAGGTGCTTAGAATAAAGGATATCAGACCAGCAGTGCCCAATTCAGACGGTCCTTTACAAACCTCATGTGTCGTGTGTGAGCCAATCATAGTTTGTCTCCACAGAATAGTCCCTAGTGGTGATTGAATGAAAAAATCCTATTGATGCCAGCGCAGGTTGCTGCCAATTGTGTAAATTCTAGAGCGTGTGTGCACATAATACCTGTTCCATCTTTCTATTAATGGCTCTTCTTCTTGAAAAGTCACCCCGCAGCTGCTGCTTGTCTATTAAACAATTACATGTTTGCAGCTGGGATGGGAAAGAAGGCCATTAGACCCAGCAACGGACACTAGGTTAATCTTTACAAAAGAGCTTACCGACATCACCGACGCAAACAATTAGCCAAACCTTTAAGGCATAATCTTAGGGAATCTTCTTATATGCGCAACCATTGGCCCTCTTTTCCCCCTTTTGTTACCTGGGCTAACGCCTCATGCGAGCAGAGAGCCAGTGCCCCTCGATAACAACATACTACAATGAGTGTATCATTTTCAGAATTCCATTTAGCTGTGGAGACAAAGTGCACCTTTAGATGCACGTCATAAAATAGGGCGACATGACTAGTTTAGTGAAGCTTAGTTGCCCCCTGTGTAAGGGGACACCATTTAATTATCCACGTCCCATTGTGGAATGCCCAATTCTTGAGCACTCCGCATATGATCAGACATTGTTAATTAGGGTTCCATAAGTATTTTGTCTAAATGGGAGGCCATCACTACCTTGTTCCTACTTTATCTCTTATCCCCTCACTACAAACACAAATGTTGTATGTTTTTTCTTCAAATATGGTCCACGTGTGAAAGTTGGTAACAGCAAAATGGGTTTCTGGTCGTTGTGAGAACAAGATAACTCATTACTCGTAACCTTGACACACTTAGGAAACAAGTAGCAGGCAGAAAAAAAGGAAATAAAAAATTCCTCCCTTGAAAAGATAGTGCTGGTGCCACTGGGTCTGTGAGAGCTTGTGAAACCATCCAATGTAAGATATCCCCTACAACACAGTGCAAAACAAAGATACACCTTTTGCTTTTGACACTATTTGAAGTTTAAACTTCAGCAAGAATATCAAGGACTCAAATTATGCGGAACAAAAGAGCTCAGTATAAACTCATTAATGTCTCATTTGCATGCATGGAAAGTCACTGTAGAGTACAAACGAATGGTTCAGTTTAATAATATCCCCTGGTGCCGTGTTGTTTAGCTCCTTTGTCTTACCTGGAAGCTCTAAGTAAAATCTCCCATGATTACACACGGTTAGAGAAGGTGCATGATAATAAGCCGATCAAAGATCAACACCACGAGATAAATGATACACCTAACAAGTCTTTAACCTTTGCTTGTTCCTTTTACTTTTTTAATGAAAAACTGGGTTGTGTACACATACACATATGCATATGCATACATATTCTGTATTTGTTATGAAAAATTGACTATTAAACCTATTTACATCGTTTGTTTTATAATTTTTCATATTTTTTTTATCTTAACCAAGCAGTCAATTATACAGTTTGACGACACGTTAGGTCGAAGATATCCTGTCAATAAGCAAGGAAAAACACACAAAAAAGTGCAAATCCATCTTATATATTAGTTCATATGGGGTCGTATATTTCTCTCTTTATCAAAAAATAATTTGAACTTTGTTAAAATACAATTAACATTCACTTTGACTACAAGTAAGGCTAACGCAGCGTCCTACTTTCATAACGTTGATGTAAACAGTGATGGATTATCCATTCTGGGGTCTTCGGGAGTCCAAATCTTTGCAGTCATCGTTGAAGTTACAACTTTAGTCTTTTTCGAATCCGTCCAGGAAAGTGAATGACCAGTTAACGGTGTAAGTCCATATTCATTCTGTGAAGCTGTTTACAATAATACAAAAGTATAAATGAGCAAAGGTTGTATAATACTATACACATACATCTCATTCAATAAGACACCAGTAAAGAAAGTGTAACTCTAAATATCGATACTGAACGATTAATTTCGCAACTATTTTATTCCTACTAGTTAAACACTCGTGATTAGAAAAAAATATAATAAAATAGGCAAAATGCCGTGTTATGAGGTCTAGTCTCTACATGTATGTGAGAACAACCCAGATGCCATGTTACTGAATAACCATACTAGTAGTATAGACGAAATATCGAGATTCCTTACCGAATCCTCGATGACATATCATGACTTTTCGTGGTTGTTCTGTTCGTGAAGGCTGTAGGGCCTGACTATGGCTCATGTCGGAGTTAATCATCTCAGTTAAAAATCCAATGTAACCGATTGCCAAGCGTAAGGTATCTACTTTAGACAGTCGTTTTTCGTAGGGCAGTGTTGGGATGTGTTTCCGAAGGCCCTCGAAGGCTTCATTAATACTCTGCATACGTTTTCGTTCGCGGAGATTTGCTGCGTGTCGTTGAGCTATTTGTTGGTTGTGGGATTTCCTTCGTCTTTTTCGCTTCAAGTTTTTATCGTCCGGACTCTGGATGGAGTAAGTGAACTGTGATGGCATCTGAGTTGAGCTTTCGAAAAATGTTTTCTCCATGGAAGAGTGTTATTTTTTTCTGTACTGTGATATTTAAAAATGGAAACTTCTAGCTTTTGCAATCGTGTATGGCTCTCAAACTGGCACACGGTTATTACAAGTCCGGCTTATAGCCACTTTTGGGTGTTCGCTGGACCAATCACAGTTAAGAACGGCTGGGTAATTATTTTATATGTGCCTTGTCAGTTGCTATTGTTTGGCGACATCCTGCCGAATGAGAGAGACTTAGTCATTCTATGAAACTGTATCAAAAATAACAAAAGAAAACGCATCTTAGCTCGCCCCAAAAATCCATTTCAAATGCCAAATTTGGAGGAAGGACTGATAATGTCATCAAGAGCAGTTGTGGTTGTTGAAATATCAAATGGTGAAATTCCCCTTAGATACCAGAATTGCTCCAAGACTAGGCCATCGTGTTGTTTAGAACTGCTGAAGATTTCCATACTTAACTCAAACACACTAAATGAACAATAATACGACTGGGCTTTTATTATGCTAATCAGTTAGGCCATAGCAACTCGATGTGGACGAATACAGCAAACAAATTTCTTATTTCAAGAGGTTTTAGAAAGTGTATTTCAGAGGGAAAAAGGGTGCCACGTTTTGTAAACAATGCTAAACACACTGAGCGCTTCTCGGGAGAATTTGTCTCAAAAGTTAGCAAATGCAAGTGCTATTGCTTTTCTTTTTTCCTTAAGTGGATGTTTGAATTGAAGAAAAACAGTTATTTCCGAGCTTAGCAAACGTCACTCAACTCGAAAGAACTCCAACCACACAAAGCCAAAATGAAAATGTTTCTCGATCAAAAGAGGGTATTAAAACCGTTTTTTTCTGTTAACTCACGCCACTGTTAAGCAATACTGCAAGGGGAATATCTCAATAATTGGAATAATGAAAAAAGATATTTAAATAATACACGTCGTTATGCCATCCGTTATGTCTCTCAAATACACATTAAAAGAGGTGCTTTAATCTTTTAGTAACTTAAAACATGTATGGACTGATTGATAGTTTGTTGATAATCAATACTTTGAACTAGTCTTTGTTTGTTACGATTGTCAAAATGCTTCTTTGCTGGAGTTGTTCTGAATACTTGTACGAGCAATTAAATATACGCTCGTTAAAAAACGATGTTGGTCGCTTCATAAACAATGCATGTGTGATATACGAGGCACTACAACTTAATCAAAATAAGACAACATACCACAACCACTTTGTCTACTTTCCCTGCATCGACAGTTTCGATGACGTCGGCTATGTCCGTTAGTGTTTGAATATCTACTGAAAGTCGGTAAAATTTGTTCTTTTTCTTAGCTATTTAAAAAAAAGTGCACAACGTTTTAAAAATCAAACAAAGCATCAAAGAAAACAAATAGCTTAATAAAGTTGTATTGTTTAAATCACAGAAAGAGATTTCTCAGTCTATACCTCAGTGAAGAGATCATGTATATAGCTTCAGTTTTCTCGTGGTGTTTTTGTTATGTTCTACTTTTGTGAATTATTGCACAGTATGAAGCAAAGTTGCTCATGAAGCCGTTTAGCCTCGTCTTTATTTATGCCACTTTGTCTCTCTAGTTCGTATTCTGCAAGATAGTTCTTTGTTAGAGAGATCAATCCATACCATAAATGAGTTGCCTCAGTATTGCATCAAGGATAAAGATACAACTGACTGGCGTAGGACTTTTACGGCGGAACGGAATCGACTGTCAGTATTGTATTTTTGAATTGTTAGT
This sequence comes from Actinostola sp. cb2023, assembly GCA_033675265.1. NCBI lineage: Eukaryota > Metazoa > Cnidaria > Anthozoa > Actiniaria > Actinostolidae > Actinostola > Actinostola sp. cb2023. The sequence goes on along the minus strand of JAUJYZ010001288.1, from coordinate 14,749 downwards.
TTTATTAAAAAGGGATTGAATAGATTGGGGAGTGCTGTGAGTGTTAGAAATAACCAATAGTACAATGCCCTATTTGTGTTAAACTAGCACTAGAGATCGAGGGAGAATTAGCACTAGGAAAGTGTACACGGAATAGCCAAATCTATACTAGGTCACCACTGATACAGAAGTTTTCGGTATGACAAATTGTTTTTAATCACCTATATTGTTCTCTTATTATTCACCACTAAAAAGACTTAATCAAATTTCATAGTTAAATTTGGGCCTAAATTAAACAGGCTGACATCTTCAATTATTTTGAAAACGTCTACTGATCACATGGTTGAAATCTGTTACGGGATCAATATATACACTATTCTAGAATCTGTTGAATATATATATATATATCACCACTCGCCTGGTGGTTGAAGATCGGTCTCTTTTTGTACCGTGAATGTCCAAGAAATCTTTTCAGCCGATTTCTCAGTTTAATTAGCAAGAATCAAAATAATGATTCATTTATGATGGATTGGTAGAGTTTCAAACAATCCATGTTTTAATAGAGTCATTAACAAGTAACGATGAAGTACTAACCTACTTTTGAGTATCAATGACAGGTGAAATGCAAATTCCTCACACAGGAAACGATTCGGTTTTTCTTCATTTTCATCATACAGCGCTAGCAATAATGATTCTCTATCGATAACACGAATGATAAACGTAGTACCGTGTTTACTAGAACCCCTGGGTATCAGTCAGGCTCATACGTTGCACATTGTAAAAAAGAATGAAACGAGTCGGTAAAAAGTCGTTAGCAGTTAAACACTAGACTCGATAACAAACGGATGAGTATCTGATAGATGTCCAATATATCTCGTCTACATTCATTTGATATGAGGAAGTGAGTACAAGTCTTGATGATTAGTTGTACGGAAGTAATCCCAGTAGGACCCCAAGGCTAGAATGTTATTTTACATTTTATGGATATGAATACAACTTGCATCAATACTATATGTTATGTTATGAGACATGACTCTAACTAGTTGTGTTTATATCGTTGTTACTGTACTCCTATCTCGACCATAACAAGCTGTATTTACCGACAAGGACCCACTAATCCTTTGCTTAGTCACATTGCCGCGTTTTCAAGCGTTAAGCGGATAATGGCAGCTCATGAACACAAAACAAGGTATTTTGGAGGTCTTTAAGAGCGCGTGTATCCACGCTGTAAGATCATCGCTAGCTTGCGACTTTTCACACAAAGATCTTCTTAGTAATCTCGAATATCTTTCACCGTCTTATCACTACATCATAATTCTGTAAGCCCAAACTCGCCAATTTCGTGATATATAGTCATTCAGATAGCGGGTTAAACTCGGAAGATTTAAGATAAGCCATGTGCTTGGTGAAATCAATCTGAGGAGATCTTTAAAATATCTTGCTCGTTTGATTACATAAAGGACTAGCGTCGCCTTGGATGACGTCAATCGTCTTTGAACACAACAATTAAAACTGTCTTTTGAACTTTTCAGTAAGCTTCCAAAATGAACAAGCTAAAACTAGCTAAAAACATCAATGAGATTGCGTTAACTTCTTATTCAATGTATTTAAAATTCTGTCCCATTTTGAAATGTATTTGTAGGTCAGCCTTATATACCAGTAATATCCAACTGACTTCAAAGTTTAATTCAAAATCTCCCAGGTGCTCGTAATTATCTTGTTTATTTGTTCATTTAGTAATATACACAATTTATGTGGAATCAAACGCTGAACAAAAACAACTATTTCAATGCATTTTTAACAACCTTTATTTAAAGAAGTTCCTTATATTGAATATACATAACAAAGACATATTATTAGACAGAGGGCGAATTATTTGAGGCATGTTATTTTCGTTTAATGATGATGATGTAACGAGCACGGGGCATATCGGCTTCTTGTTGCGGCAACACGGCTCATACTATGATCGTGAATTGTTTAGAAACGTGAGAGATCCTCGAAACAAGTGTCTTTTTAGTAAAGTAGTTCGTCAGTAAGGTTTCGTCAAGCATAAAAAGACTCGGAAAAATACCGAACAAGTGTCTTTTTGTTCGTACTGATGTTGCTATTCACAATGTATCTCGGTAAGGTTTCTTTTGAATCGAACTTACAGTACATGGGGTAAAGAGAAGGACTGTAAACAAACGATGGATATTAACACAAAAGAAATTAAAACATAGATTCAGTCTCAAATACCGAAGACTACATATTTACCTTTCACTGTATTATGGTATAGATTTGCTCATAGAGTTGTTCGAATGTACAGTAAGAGGAGTGTGTGACTGTCGGCACAGTGTTAGACTACTTCGCGGTAAGCATGCTACCGACATTAAATTTATTATTATTATTATTATTTCATAATATAAGAAATGACTGTGAACGAGTGGTTGAAATACTTTTTAATCTCTCAACAAACCATCTTCTCTGTCTCAAGGAGTTCTACATCCACTGACTTCCTCTATCATCAATTTATTACCGAACAAAAGCCATTATCTGAGTATCTATTCAATTATGTATCACAACTATCAGTCGTTTATGTCAAGGATATCGCTAATTAGATTAGCTCGAAAATGAAGTTAATTATGGCCCATGAAGTTTTTTTACTTTGGTCTTGTATTTATCTATAACATTACTTATATTTAATAAATAACCCGTTTTATGAACGACTCCATTAAACGAATTGCGCAAATATAACAAGATTCAGAATTATCTTTGAACAATAACTTGTTTCTCGTTCGATGATTGGTCAAATACAATTTCGCTTGTGATTGGTTGATTCACACATTCTTTTAAACAAGACAAAAGTAAATTAAACTCTGTATTGTTCGTAGGTGTACTACCAGTAAGTGTTGATAGGCTCTCGTTTAGATAAACATATAAAATCCAATTCAGAGGGGGGAGGTGAAGGGGTTAATGTGCCGCCCGGACCTCTGAATCCTGACCGTGTAAATTACCGAATTTGTTACACTGTTTCAGTTCTGGAAGGCAGTCTAAAACCAACTCAGTCTCGGCTTTGGGATGGCACATACCACTTATATACACTAAATTGAAGAATCGTTGTCGGATTCAAAATCATAGAACATTGAAGCTGAGACCGCTAGGATGTATGGGTAAATCAGCTAAGGCCGTGTTTACACTTGAGCGCTTTACCAAGGTACAAATCAGAAAACTAAGCCGCTCAACAAACAATAGTTTTCTCAATACTACCAAGGTTCGGTAACTCGTTTACTTCAGTAAACCGTGTAAACACGGCCTAAGTTTTATGTAGTCAGAGGAAAATTTTGGTGTTTAATTATTGAAAGAAATGATCTCTCTAAGCAAAATTCTACATATATTCAGGAAATAAATTACGAATAAGCGACGTAATTTGACTCATTTACTACTTTCCCATGTATCCCTTGCAGTCTTAGCTTCTATGTTCTATAACTTCTATGATTTTGAACCCGACAACGATTCTTCAATTTAGTGTATATGGAGTCCAGGGGAGAGAGTCACTAGTTCTCAAAACGCTATTCATGAAAATTGCTTAAAATGGAGTTCTTGATTTGAAAAATGGAAGTGAGATCGGACCGGTCAGTTATACTTTTTTTAGAGTTAATACACTGCAGGGTAGAAGTTATTTGATAAGTAATTAATATTAATAACGGATCTTGATTGAAGTAATAACCATTATAATTCTCATTGATTCATGTAGGTAGAAGTCAAAACGACATTACTATAGACCAACAACCTATATATATTATCAATGACTACTCTACATGTCAGTAAGAAATGGTGTGTGTTGCACGGTAAGAAACGACCACACATAGAGTCATTAATCTGGAATGTCCTGAAGAATAGCCGATTACAAACGACAACCGGCTTGGAACATCAGTCGGCAACAGGACTGCCCTTCTGTATTGGAGTAACTGTAAGAAGAGCTACCAAGGAACGTACGTACTTCTTGACTCGTAACATTTGTTTCTAATTTTGGGAAGCTCGAAGGACATGAGATGGATCCCCAACTGACCGGAGTTTCTCATCGATGTTTTTAATCGTCGGTATAGAGAGAGAGAGAGAGAGAGAGAGAGAGAGAGAGAGAGAGAGAGAGAGAGAGAGAGAGAGAGAGAGAGAGAGAGAGAGAGAGAGAGAGAGAGAGAGAGAGAGAGAGAGAGAGAGAGAGAGAGAGAGAGAGAGAGAAATAGAGAGGAAACATGGAAAACGTAATACAGACATTAAAAGAAACGAGAGAAAGGGAAGAAGTTTCTTTGTTGTTGTCAAATTTTATCGTCCCAATCCCCCGCCGGCCGCCACCAAATGTAAACAAGGAACAGCCAAGGCCTGATACTAGCCTAGTCTCAGGGCGTTCTTTCCTAACCGAGCGTGAAGATCGAGGACTGAGTTCGATCACGTGATATAAGCGCAGAGGTCAGACATTACAAAGTTTAAACAAACATACTCAATTTAATTTCGCATTCAGTCGTCGTAGGGCGTGGTCAAAACCCAAAAACAATGGCCATTCACAAATAGAGAAACGAAAGTCGGCTTCGAGTCTTATACCAACAACCCCGAACTAAATAAATAGAGGATATTACATGCTCGCGGAAATACGAATTTCATCTTCGAGCGTTGAACATATCAGTTCCTTCAGTTTCCGCGTGTAATAACGAAACAACTTTTTGTTTGATAAAATAAGGGTTTTAATAGGTAAATATATCTTTTCATGTGAAAATAACATGTTCTCTTCACATGTGAAGATATCAGTTTTTCGAAGAAGAAAAATATAGGTATTTCATCAATAATTATTATTTCGCAAGGAATTAGTCATAATTGGTGGCATGTGCATGGCCAACCTTTTGCAGTACATTTGGTGTCTGATCGCTGAAATGGACGGTAATATTAGCACTTCGATTCTCGTTCGAAAAGGAAAGATGACTTCGAAGTGACTGATCATGCACTGTGTGTAAACCAACCATTGAATGTCCACTCGAATCGTTCAAAATGACACGTGCGAAATACGGCTTGTACAGTCTCATGATGGAAGCCAAAAGCCAGAATGAATAATACCAAGAGAACATGATATATAGGTCTCTTCATAATACTGATACTGAACCGCTGTAAACTTTGTAAGTGTTGTCAAGGAATTACTCAAACAGCTACAACGCTCATTTTGATTGATCAAACAGTTCATATTATTGGAGGAAAAACACGTGGTAGCCCCACCCTCCCCCTACTTTGATTGATCAAACAGTTCATATTATTGAAGGAAAAACACGTGGTAGCCCCACCCTCCCCCTACTTTGTTTTCTTTATATAAACAAGACGCTCAATGAGCGTATACTCGGGCTTATGATAAGGACAATGTCAGTTGCGTGAGGATCAAAAGACCTGACAATGACTCATATGCTTGACGAGGGAGAATATGTATATATGTGTGGAGTTCATTTGATTTGCTTTTGAGTTTGAGTTCATTTGATTACGTTTTGACTTAGAGTTCAATAGATGATTTGCTTTAATTTTGATGAGTTCAGTCGTGTAAAGGCCCAGTCGAAAACGCTGAACATCTTTTAGAGTTGGCCCACACGAATCGGCGTATGTGGTTTGTATGTGAGAGCGTATTTAAGAAGAACTGTGGATGGCTTGTCTTGAATACAACATAATTTACCTTTTGGCCAGATCAACTACTTCTTTCACTTCTAGTCGTCGAAGACGATGGCTTAGGTCTTAGTATCTGCTCTGATCAACAGGCTTTTTGGAAAACCCGAAATTTTCACGACTTTATATTAAAGCCCTGGAAGACTCCTTCTCTCTTCTTCATGGTGTGTTGATAGATTATAACTGTTTGAAAAAGAAACAAATACTAAGAGTGCGAATTGCGTACTGATGTTTGGTTGATGCTTAGGCCTTCGTCATCTCAACGGGGTACCCGTTTCTGGCGCCATCAATATGCAACAAGTGACCTCAAGTACGTTTGAAAATGTATGATATACGTCTTCGAACAATCGAAGATCTTTATCGATACTTCGGCATCGATACAAATAATCTTTCTCGTCATGCAACTATCATTGTCATATTAAATACCCGACTATACGCTCATTGAGCGTCTTCTTCTGTAACAGATCCCTGAAATCTAATGACGTTTTGATTTCGATTGTATTTTTGCCGTTCACTGACCTGTTTTGAGCGTGGAAATTCTGTTTTAAATAGCGCTACGCGGCGGTTCTATTTAAAAACAATGTCAGTTGCGTGAGGAGAGACCTGATGATGACTGACAGTTGCGTGACGAGGGAGACTATATGTCTGATGAAGGGCTATGTACGATCTCGATTTTAGATAGATAGATAGATAGTTTATTTTCCATTTTCAATAGGTGGTACATAATCAAAATAAGTTTACAATTAATATGGAAGGAAGACCAATAAGCCCTTCAGGGCTTTTCTAGTAGTCTCCCTTTATAACTTTAACAACTAATTAATTACAAAAGTAGTAGTGGTGTCAGGTTACAAATGAATGAATGAGTACATTTATATAATATATGAAGGTATAACTAGTGTCGATCATAGCAATTATCAGGACATAGAAGGTGCGATTTTAGATTACGCTTAAAGATACAATTGCTGCGACTAATTGTAATGTTTAGTGGCAGCATGTTCCATACTATAGTACATTTGTTTCTAGTAGAATATAGTCCATAATTTGTTTTGTGGTATTGTTTATGCAGTTTCGAAGAACCTCTAGTATTATAGTTATGAACAACATTATTATTTATACAGAAGGAGTTAAAATTGTGAAGGCAAAACCTGTTGTTCAATAGATCAAATGTAAATAAACCAATCTGAAGAGTATTTATTTGTTGGATATTCAACAGTTTCAATGTTAAAAATAGTGGAGATGATGGTGCAACATATGACGAAAAAGTGATTAGTCTTATAATTTTTTTTTTTGTAGGACAAAAAGTTTCATTAGCCTCGTTTTGTAATTATTTGCCCATATTATGTTACAGTAATATAGATAAGGGTAAGCAAGAGTATAATAAAGTGTTAATAAATGGTGCTTATCAAGGTAGTGTCGAACTTTACAAAGAATGCCTGATGTGCGTAATAGTTTTTTAGCTATGCAGTCAATATGGCTTTTCCATGTTAAATGTTCATCGATTATAATACCAAGGAATTTAGTTTCTTTGACGTTGCGAATATGTTGATTATTCATTATAAGGGATATGTTTAAATTATTTGTTTTCCTGGTTGTTTTGAATATTATGTAGTTGGTCTTTTTTAATATTTAAGGTAAGCTGATTATCGTTGAGCCAGTTATGTACAAGTACAAGTTCTTCGTTAATTTTCGATTCTAACTGAGTAAGGTCCTTCCCCGAGCGAAATAGGTTGGTATCGTCAGCAAACAATACGAATGAAAGATTTGTTGAGCAGTTGTGTATGTCATTGATATATAAGAGAAAGAGTAGTGGACCCAAAACAGTTCCTTGTGGAACTCCACATTTTATCAATTGTTCAGTTGATTGAGTATCGTTATATTTAACTATTTGTTTTCTTCCCGTTAAGTAGCTGGTAAACCAATCATGACAGATGCCTCTTATTCCATAATGACGTCATTTTGTTAATAGGATTTTATGATTCACGGTATCGAATGCCTTTGAAAGGTCTAAGAAAATACCAATAGTGTATTCCCCATTCTCTATTGCTGTAGATATTTTGTCAACTAAGTCAATTACTGCAAGACTAGTTGAATGGTTATCACGAAATCCATATTGATTGTTGTAAAGTATGTTATGTTTTGTTATATAGGATATCAATCTTCTATACATTATCTTTTCTAATATTTTTGCAAAACATGGTAGGACTGAAATAGGTCTGTAATTGGTAAATTTTCTTTGGTCTTCAGCCTTGTAAACAGGTGTTACTAGTGAAAGTTTTAATTCATTTGGTATAATACCTTTGCTAAAGGATAGATTAAATACGTGACATAGAGGAATTGATATAAAATGTGTGACATGTTTTATCAATTTAGAACTAATTCCATCAACTCCACAACTGTTTTTTAATTTCATACTAGTAATAATGTCCTCTATTTCTTTGGTAGTGGTATTTTTACGAACCGCATTGACCTTGCTCGCCTTCAATGCTTTGATGTAGTTTTCTGAAGTACGATTTTTACGATTCCTTTTCCTTCTGAATTTTTCAAACGTGGAATAAAATAAACATCGATCATGAGTTACTGAAAACAAGAAAGATTAGAAAGCACAAACCAATCAGGGAAAGCACCGGAGGTCAAGGGGCCAAAATATAAATCTTTTCTCGTCTAGTGAAGTATATACTGTAAAGTTCGCAGTACTGAAATTGCAAGGAAAGCATGTTCTATCGAGCTTGAGTCACGCAACAACGAGCAACCAAAAACTGTTTCATTGTACATATACAATACTTTATGATCATTCTAAACCATAGTGTTTTATCTTTATAATCTATCTCTGAAACATTGCAACACGTACAATCGTATTCTGCACGGTTTTCGCTGAATAAACAGATTAGATCACTGTTATCTTTATAATCTATCTCTGAAACATTGCAACACGTACAATCTACATGTGTACGTATTCTGCACGGTTCTCGCTCAATAAGCACATTACATCACTACCTTGCCTACATGTTTGATGCATTAGTCTACGGCGCGCGGGCTCTTGCTCGATCGAGCTTTATTGCCATTGACAATATTTCATTGACAATGGATATATGGTCGAGAGCAAATTAAAACAAGACGCTCAATGAGCGTTCACTCGGGCATTGTGAAAAGGAAAATGTCAGTTGTTCGAGGAAGTACTTGAAAATGAATGCCAGTTGGTTGAAGAACAAGGACAATGTCAGCTGCGCGAGGAGAGACCTGACAATGACTGACAGTTGCGTGACGAGGGAGACTATGTATATACATGTATGTGTCGAGTTCATTTGATTTGCCTTTGAGTTCATTTGATTACCTTTTGACTTTGAGTTCAATTGATTTGATTTTGATGAGTTTGTGTAAAGGCCCCCTCTCTAGCTTCAGATCCCGAAAAACGTCGAGTTTGGAATCGAGTTCGGGTTCGAGTTACGGTTCGAAACGTCGAATAAAACAAGGACATCTTCTTCAATACAATATAATTTCTCTGACGTCATGACAATCAGTGACAGTTGAGTGACGAGGGAGACTATTAGTCCGGTGAGTACGAACATGATACGTCTTGAGGTTGCATAGGTCAGATGGTTCCGATAACGGCCTCGCGTTTGTTTAAAAAAATATATATTTTAAGCGAGCTTCTAGTCCTTTTACCACTTCTAGTCATTGAACGATGAACTAGAATCCTGACCTTTTAATAGCTTGAAGATCTACAGCTGCTTTCAAAACTAAGATTCATAATCTACTTGAGTCCTGTGTCTCCTTTATCTTTTCAAATCTGCGGAGTAATCTTGAAACTCCGGATACGATTAAATACGTCGCATACTCGTCATTTTGAAGCCGAACAAAACTACTACTACTACCGAAATCCGCATTTTCTAACTCGGGCGGCCTGCGGCCTGGGCCTGAGTAACTAGACGCTCTACTAGCGTGAACTTGGGCTTCTTAATAAAGCTGTTTTGATAGATTTTAAATGTGAAACCTAATAGCTTGTATCATCATACAGAAGTAGTTTTAGCCTACATGTATTACTTGCAGAATTTAAGTCACTCGTTGCGTAACTCAGTAGAGCATACATACGTAATTAGCTTCAACACTCACACTCCTAGCTGACAGCTGCATGGCGAAGCACATTTCGATTACCTTGCAAGAAACGATTTCACAAACTCAATAAAATTACGATCGAGTTAAGCCACAGACATCTGTTAGAAATACACTTTCAGACAGAATTGCAAGGCCAAAAAGTATTCTCTAGGATATTTGCATATTTACTAAGCAGTATTAATGAACGACTCGACTGGCTCGAGCAAGGGAGCACGGCAAAATCCTTTTTGAATGCTGCTGGTGATTTGATTTATCGTTACGTACGTCTGCCATCTTGAATTTCGTTGATAAGCTGCTGACCACAACTTCTGTATACTCAAAAATTGGAACGATACAGAGAAGATTAGCATGCGCATGCGCTATGGTGACCACTTGCAGATTTGGCGTAGAAACACAAAAATAACCGTCTGTAATCTTAGACTTGGGCATTCCACAGGAAGCCCAAGTAATGAAAGGTCGCGATACAAGGATTGTCGTAGTAAAGTTTGTAAAATGTATTGAAAATTGAAAAACTTTGCGCCTCTCGCTTTCGCTCAATTTGACGTCACACTTTCATTCACCATATACTTTGTGCTCATTGACCATATAAAGGTGATCGAGGTCGGAGCAGGGGGCCCAACACAAAATTTACTTCAAACCTGTGGCAAAACTAGATTCTAGAATAAGACAATCAATTGAACCTCAGGTATGATCATGCAACCCCTTCTGGGATTGGAAGATCCCTTTGCTTTTTCTGTGGGATCCCTGTGCTTTTCTGGGATCCCTGTGCGAGGCCACTAGTCCCGCTCAGCTAATACAGGAAACCCAGTATAGAAGACCAGCTAACACAGGAAGCCCAGTCAGTAGAAGACCAGCTAACACAGGAAGCCCAGTCAGTAGAAAACCAGCTAACACAGGAAGCCCAGTATAGAAGACCAGCTAACACAGGAAGCCCAGTCAGTAGAAAACCAGCTAACACAGGAAGCCCAGTCAGTAGAAGACCAGCTAACACAGGAAGCCCAGTCAGTGAGTCGGGGTTGTAATACGTATTCCATATATGGTATGAGCGTATAGCGGCCCCTAACAAAGCGAATAGAAGCACTTAACAAGCGAATGGCGGACCCTTTTTTATTTCCTAGGATTGGACGATTGGACTTATAATTTTTTTTCATCCGATTATTAAAAACTATATATCAAATCTGAAACTCGAATCGTCAAATTAATCACTTCATAGTCTGCCCCATCCCTAACCCTCCGCATTAACGCACTTGACCACGAGGGATTACGCTGCCAAACTCTGCATTTTTTCTAGCTTTTGAAAATATTTTGCATTGCAAATACCTATTAACCAAATTGGGGCCCGCTATTCGCTTGTTAGGGGCCGCTATACGCTTGTTAGGGGCCGCTATTCGCTTGCACGCTTTTACCATATATGGAATACGTATTACAACCCCATCTGCAGTCAGTAGAAGACCAGCTAACACAGGAAGCCCAGTCAGTAGAAGACCAGAAAAGCAGAAAAGTGAAAAGCAGAACAGTACTATAAGAGACGATTGCGGAGGAGGCTAGCACTTGTGACACTTTACGAAAAATACCTTCCTTTTTCAACATGTAATTTATTGTATCTCATTCAGAGAAAATACTGACCACCACATAAAGTATAATATGAACATTGCTTCTTTTTGTGTCAAGTCGTTTAGTCCGAGCAGCAAAGTTCCTCAGGAAAAACAGAAGAGAAAATGGAAGTGAAAGGCCACGGTGAAACGAAATGGGAGTTTCTTTTCTCTCCTTTCTCATTCCCTTTCCTATTCCAGTGAGTGCACGTTGAAGCTAAGTGTGCACAACATAGACGAGGCTATAAGGGTTTTAAAAACAGCGAACAGCGTTGATGATTACATTCGTTAATCTTTCAACGGACACCTTCGCGAAATCATATCGTCATATTCAATTCTGCCTGAGAATTATCGTTATAATCAATAAAAAATTTTGTTGACACTAAATAAAATAAAGAAAAAGCAACAAACTGAAGTCAAGTCTATTAAATAGTACACAGGGCAATGCCGCAAAAACTATCCAGTGAGCTATCCAAGTCTGCACTTACATCCAAGCGCCAGGAAGTGCCGGACATTACGTATCCAAGCGCCAGGAAGTGCCTGACATTAAGTATCCAAGCGCCAGGAAGTGCCGGACATTAAGTATCCAAGCGCCAGGAAGTGCCAGACATTAAGTATCCAAGCGCCAGGAAGTGCCTGACATTAAGTATCCAAGCGCCAGGAAGTGCCGGACATTAAGTATCCAAGCGCCAGGAAGTGCCGGACACTAAGTGATCCAAGCGCCAGGAAAGTGCCTGACATTAAGTATCCAAGCGCCAGGAAGTGCCTGACATTAAGTATCCAAGCGCCAGGAAGTGCCGGACATTAAGTATCCAAGCGCCAGGAAGTGCTGGACATTATGTCTACTTGCGCGCATTAGATAATAATCTGTATTTTGAATCATGCTACACGATCTTTTCTAGTGCTGAGACCATTGGATTGTTTTGAGGTCAATTCCATCTTGCACCATTTCCCAAAGAGGGCTGCAAAAATATGCAAGAATAAAAAACAAGTTTGAAATGGTAAATTACAAACGCTTGGAGTAAAAAAGCGCAATGAAACACAGTTACATGTGACATTAGAAAGGAAGGAAAATGATAGGGGAATAAAATAAACTGGGAACGAAATAATGACAGAAATGGAAACAGGAGTAAAGAGAAAGAAATGAAAGATATATTGGACAAATAAACGAAGAAAATAATTAAGAGCAGGGAAAGAAGGGAAATGAGAGGAAACAAAGAGAAGGAATGAATTAAAACAAGTTAATAATCAAAGTTCAAACGAACCACAACCTTACCTCATTTCCCTTAAGCGATTTACATGAAACACAATCTTTTCAATAGTATAATCAATCTCTTCTGCTGTGGTAAACCGTCCTATTCCGAACCTGATTCATAAATCATCATCATCATCATCATCATCATCATCATCAAAATTATATTGATAATTAACTTAATATGTCCATCACATTGCTATAAGACAAGGCTATCAGTCAACTAAAGGTGCGGACACATGGTGCAACATTGCGTGCAATATTGCTGGCAATTTTGTTGCAGCATGTGTCCATCCATGAAACTGATTGCTCGCAATTGACTAGCGCGCTAATACGACGTAATTTGTTGCTCGTAATGTTGCAGAAGTAGGACTCGATTCTACTTCGGCAACATTGCGCACAAAGGTGGAGAGGTTGCAGAGGTTGCAGAGGTGGACACACGCTGCAACAATACATGTTGCAGGGAATGTTGCACGAAATGTTGCACCGTGTGTCCGCACCTTAATAGTAATAATAATAATAATTTTATTTTTATTTTTTTTATTTTAGTTAGTGCATTTCATTAGTTTTATTCTCTTTTTTTTATTAGTAGAGTTTTTTTACAGTTTTACGATAATAATAATAATAATAATAATAATTATTATTATTTTTATTTTTTTATTTTAGTTAGTGCATTTCATTAGTTTTATTCTCTTTTTTTTATTAGTAGAGTTTTTTACAGTATACAGTTTTACGATAATAATAATTGATAATAATAATAATAATAATAATTTTTTATTATTAATTTTAAAATAGTAGTAATAGAAGTAATAGTAGTAATAGTAGTAATAGTAATAATAGTAATAATAGTAAGTAGAGGAATAATAGTAATAATAGTAATAATAGTAATAATAATAATAATAATTGATAACAAGATGGCGGATGGCAAAGACATATTTCGGTCACTGAATGAATTAACTTCATGCATATTGGGCCTTACCGAAGCAGAACATAACGCAAAGAGATTGTAAATTCTACATTATTACTCTTATGGAATCCCTATCTTCTTCGTCTTTAAAACAAGCTAAGCTTTGAGCGAAATTCGCTCGACTTGATAAATCGTCCTCTTATCGACATGGCGGATTCAAGCCAAAGAAAACATAACAGATGTAAATGGACCGACCAAATGAACAATGATATTTTAGAATGTAAGAGGAAAGCGCTCGCTATGATTTCATCAGAATATCCACCGCTTGACGACAATGGAAAGAAAAAGGGCTACATGAAAGTCTTGAAGGAGCTCTGGGATGACAAAGGATATATCAATCTTGGATTGAAAAGCCAAAATCTACGTGACCCACGCGGCAAGACTTGAGAAAGTGCTGGGATATAATTTGGAAAGTACGAATGGAAATATGCAAGGCCAGGAAAATACAGGAGAGAGCGTATTTATTGTGGCAGATATTGATTCGAATCAATAAGAAATTGGAGATGAAAATCATAACAATATTATTCAGTCAACACAAAATGCAAAATTTTCCAACTCCACGAATCCCAGAGGACATTGAATTCAATGAAGACGACACCTCTATTATTAATGCATCTATCGAGCATTCTTCTGTGACTGGCGAACCAGGATGTCTTCCAGATTATAAAACTGTTAACCAGCCAGCTATGGTTAAGTGGGGAAAACGCAGCGATGGAACCACAATTACAATACCGACATCAACCATATTAAATGCATACAATGAAATTACAGCATGGAGAAAAAATGTATTTCTTGTCCCATATGGAAAAATAGGAAGAGAGTTTCATTGATCAAATAACGTTACATATCAACGACTGGAATAATTGTTCTGAAACGCAACATATAGCCCTAAAATCTGCTTTTGTACTCTTGGCAGTAGCACTCCAAAAGCCAAGTCAAAGTCCAAGGCTAAAGACCATCAAGACTGTTTAATGAAACGTCTAGTGCTCTGGAAAGAAGGGGAAATTAACAAATTACTACGCGAAGGACGAATGATTCAAAGTCGTATTGGAAAATCGAAAAAGTCAGATCCGCCAGACAGAGCAAAGATTTTCGCAAAGCTTGTCATGGAGGGGCAAATAAAACTCAGCGCTGCGTTTCCTGAACGATAGGTTTCCTGTGGAGGCGTCCTTT
>JAUJYZ010001235.1:112500-133041 GCA_033675265.1 Actinostola sp. cb2023 | reverse complement strand
CAAGAAGAGCTGATTTATGAAATGGTGAAAAAGTTATAAAAATCATTTATAAAGACTGTGAAAATATTCTGTAAGTTTTCAAATGTCAATAATCAGCACAAGGGCGTTTTTGTATAATAAATGAAGACTGGGTAGACGTCATCAAATTTGCATATTGAGATTTCAAACCTCTATAACTCATAAACGCAAGGTTCAAATCCCAAAATACTGAACCCACCAACTATTCAGCTTATATTGAATAGATTTTTAAAACAATCTCACAGGGGTGATAGGCACTTTAACTCGTGCACTGGACAAGTAACAAAAGAAGCCATTTTCGCGTATGGGGACAACATTGAGCCAAGCTAAAGAGATTTTAATATTGCGAGATCGATTATTTCATAATACTAATATCACTTGATGTTCGCGTCTCGACGTAGTCACTTTTTCGCTTCAAACGACCTTTCACAGGTCATAAGAATTTATATAATACAAGTTTACATTCGTTTAATGCTTCAGAAATGGTGTTTCTATTTCTATTTGTTACTTATTAATGAATTTGGTTCTCTTTATGATAATGTCTATAAAATGATAAAAACTATATTGTGCTGATTGGACTACTAGCTATGTCCCGGGAGTATAGGGGCATTTGAACGCCTAAAATGACCCTGGGGTGGGGCATTTGAACGACTTTTTGGTCCGGGGAGGAGAAGTTGAACAAAAAAAAAATTGAAACAACCCAAAATCCCAAAGCCCGATGTTGAAGCTTCGATTTGACCGGTACATAACACCGTCAAATCATCAACCTTTTTATCCAGACTTGTAGGATCTTAGTTAAATAGCTCATACCTTCAAAACTACGAAAACACTGAATATATCTGTAAGCTTATGTAATGTGGGCTGATTTCCCATCCATCCTTGCGGTCTCAGCTTCTATGATTTATGATTTGACCCGACAACGATTATGCAATTAGCTTATACAAACACTAAAAGCGTGCAATATTTACATTTCAACATGCTAACTATTGTTTTCTATTGCACTAAATAGTGCAAAGTATTGCCTGCATGTACTCTAACTGGTCCCCTGGTCCCCTGATTTATTTTATGGCCGATTTCTTGCTGAATTTTTGATAGCGGTTCTTCTTCTGTAGATTTAAGCTTATATATATAAATACACGTACCATGAAACAGCATCATTAATAATATAACTTACCTAATAGTGATATATGTAAATAGAGCAGAACCAGTGTCCAGTGAGGTAGAACAAACTCCTAATTTTTGATCTTCAGCCGACTGCTTCGTTTGCAAAAGCGAACGGTTGTGCCGTTCGTGCCTACATGAAGTAGTTACCGCCAGCCGTGACGCGATCCATTTCCAGTCTCTCGCTGATCAAGCGAAAACAATGATAATGGTTGATTTGAGGCGATTTGACAATTAATGATAATCATTGTTTTGAGGAAGAGACTGTGTTGGTCAGTGACGGGAGAAGGAACGACCGACCGAGGTGCTCTGGGTACGAGAATGGTGGGCTCATATATTCCAGTCCACTGGAAATAGGACAGGGATACCAAGTATCGAAGAAGACAGTTTATGAGTTGTCGGCGCGAAAATTCAACATCGCTGTTTGCCGTGTTCAATATCGGGGAAAAAACATTCATTCTCAGAAAGATTACATCAAAACTACATTGTGAAGGAAAAGAAAAGCAATTGTAACACAGTTTACGTTGTTTTATTGTCATTTTTCTATGAAATTCTCTAGCTCCTTTACCAACCTTTGCACACGTTTGACAGCCGCCATATTGAAACTCATTATTATTCACAAATTGTGGGCGGAGCGATCACGCAAGATGCCCTTTTATAGCGCGTCTTCGTGTTTAGAAGTGTCCAGTCCATCCCGGCAACAGGAAGCCCGAGAGCATTCGCTCGGTTCGATCGTTCGTTCTCTTCACTTTGAGGATTGAAAAAATGTGGTTCGAAGTTCTTCGTTACCTTCTTCTCCAAACGCTTACTATGCTTACTACGCTTAGCCTCGTAAAGCAGACCCGTGTCCAGGCTTCAGTTACGGCAGGGTCTGCTCAGTTGAACCATACATTCCTTTCCAGTGGATTAGCCAATCAGAACGAACCTCTTAAATCTGTGGTGGTGCGGACTTTGACCTCTATGGACTTCCACGAACAAACATCACGTGAACTGTGCATGACAGTTCGTACTGGAGTTTGAAGAGTGTTTTCAAGCTAGCGATGTGATGTTTTCAAAATTCAACAGTTGAATATCCACCAGCAAAAGTCAATCGATCCGAGCGATTTATTTTGAACAAAAGGATTTGTTCGTCAACTTCCGACTGGTCATGGAAAGTCATTACTGATATATCAAGCATTGAAACTGATCTCAGACAACGGTACACACGATTCTGGTCATTTATTCAAAGCAACTTCTGCAGACAGACAAAGCTAGAGTTACCGTATTCAAAATATTCTTGTATGTTGATATCCAAAGTACGGGACAAGAGTGCCAGTAAATTAACTTTCGTTCGTCAGAATATTTCCGGGTTTTCCTCTCCTTTGACTCACTTTTGGCACAAATAAAGCACAAGTCCTCGTTGATGATTTTCTTTGGCGGATCATTCCAGCTGTACAACCCCCCCCCCCCCCCGTGGTTGCCCCGGGGGTGTAGGGACCTGTGTCCCAGGGGCGGGGATAACTTGACCGAGCGGGGATAACTTGACCGAGCGTATAATCAATGGAGGAATTCATAACTAGACGCTAGTATGAGCGTTCACTCGGCTGGTCGGATGATTAGTCTGCGAATACAGCCGCTTTTCGGTGGTCGCACCGCCAAAAAGTGGCTGTAACTCATGCTATGAATGTGCCAATTTTAGACTCTCCCCTCCCTCACAAGAGTGATTTTTTGTCGCTGTGGGCGCGCAATGCATGATTTAGAAGTGAGGCGTTCTCCTGTACTTCCAAGGATGGTACAGTTTGTAGTAGTTGTTTAAACGAAGTAGAATGATTTATATACTTCTACATGTAGTAAAGCAAGAAATAGAATTTGGAGGTAATTTAAAAAAATCATTCTTTTTACATTTGTAATAGAATTTTACAAAACTGTCATCTGATTTGATCAAGTGTTTATATCTTTAAATTGATATTCATGCATTTGTATTCTTCCACACAAATCTTCTTAGTTTTCTGCTCTTTTGTGAAAGACGGTCAGCTTTTTCACTGGAAGTCTGCTTGGTTCACGATCACGCCGACCGCCGTGACAGTAGCATACAACACGATTGTGATTATAATAAACAAACTTCGCATAACGAGATCTACAGTCTTTTCTCATCTTTATTGTCATCGAATCATCATGATGAATATTTACATATAACTGCATAGCTTTCTCTACTATATCATGATCATCAAATATATTCATGGCAGCTTCTGTTGATGACAGAACGTACGATACAAGAACACTTATTGTGGGGCATTTACAAATTCAGAAATTTCATCATATCTTATATATGTACATCCGAATGCAATATTTCAAATTATATTTTTTCTGTTTATATATAATGTACGGATGTGACAATTCAGAAATTTTCCACTTTTCTCAAGCTGTATATATAGTATACAGATGTGACAATTCAGAAATTTTCCACTTTTCTCTACCTGTATATATATATAGTATAATATAATATATGTTATATCTATATAAAGTGTTGAAATTTTCCACTTTTCTCAAGCTGTAAGTATATATTAATGAAGTGTTGATTTTTTACTGAATAATGTGCACAAAAGCTGATTACTAATAACGGAGTTCTTTCCCGTTCAGCCCAACGATATGTAGACAATGTACATGTACTTTTCAGTGCAAGAGTTTATAATCAAGTTTTTAGTCATAGTTTCGTCATTTGTAGTCATTTGTTTACCATTTCTAGCCATCATTTGCTCATATTTGCTCATAGTTTGCTTTGATTTCTCTTTGATTTCTTTGAGTTCGCGGAACGGCCCGGTCCAAAATCGCTCACTGACATCTTTTAGAGTAGGCCTACCGCGAACGGCGTATGCGTTTGTAAGCATAGTGAGCGTTTGGAGAAGTAGGTGATTAAGAACTTCAAGATACATCCTTTCAATCTTTTTCAAACCTCAGCAGGAACTACGATCAAATCGAATGACATGCTGCTGTCGGGCTTCCTGTGGCCGGGGTGGACTGGAATCTCTAACCGGAAAAAAAGCCCATTTTAAGACTCGGCGTCTGCCACAGGCAGCCCAGCCGAGTAATAATGGAATTTGTCGGTAAAAAGACTACTTTTGTCGCCGATTGGCTTGAAAAACAAGGTCTTGCAAAGTTAAAGGCTTTCTTTGAAAAAATAGTCAGTGTTTAACGGCACAGATGACTTCTTATCTCTACTGTTATGGTCAATAATTATTTCTAAATGGTGTCTAGCTTAAACATGCCGTTTAATATTATTCAATTGTTGGTTGCTTTTCCGTTGCCCTTGGGCGGGGAATTTGTTATTTCTGGCGGCTCAGGGGCAGGGAATTTGTATTCCCAAGAAAAAAAAAATACAAATCCCTGGGGGTCAGCCCGGGGGGGGGGGGGGGGGGGATGGTAACAGCTGGAATTGATCCATGCATTATCTGTGGTCATTTAACCGGGTTTAAACATCATTGATCAGATTATGAATTTTTAAAAACAAGCTAGAGCTTTGCAACACGATATCTCTAAAAATAACTCAAAGTGTGGGAACTGTTTTGGCACTGATAATACGAGTGATTTCATTGGCTAGTTCAATGGGCGTATAACAATTGGAAAGGAATGTATCGCTCAACTGAGCAGACCCAGTGGCCAGCGAAGTAAAACTGAAGCCTGGACACGGGTCTGCTTTAGGAGGCTAACTATTATGGCGCGCCGTTTGTTTCAGAATTAATGTTTCGCTTGATTATGGATTTGTCTACCGTGATGTGGTTAGAATACCGTAATGCTACTGTCACACCTTGACTAAAATGCTTTCTGTCCGGCTTAAAATTTATACTACCGTGATAAATTCACTATACCTTGATAAAGTTTAACAGTACTCCGTAATACACTCACTCTACCTTGATAAACTTTATACTACCGTGATAAAAAAATTCACCTGGGGGTAGGGGTAGATTATACTACCGTGATACATTCGGCTCTACCTTGATAAAGTTTTATACTACCGTGATACATTCACTCTACCTTGATAAAGTTTTATACTACCGTGATACATTCACTCTACCTTGATAAAAAAGACCTTGATGCGTTTTCTACCTTGATGTAACATAATACAACCTTGATGCGTTTTCTACCTTGATGTAACATAAATACGACCTTGATGCGTTTTCTACCTTGATGTAACATAATACGACCTTGATGCGTTTTCTACCTTGATGTAACATAATACGACCTTGATGCGTTTTCTACCTTGATGTAACATAAATACGACCTTGATGCGTTTTCTACCTTGATGTAACATAATACGACCTTGATGCGTTTTCTACCTTGATGTAACATAATACAACCTTGATGCGTTTTCTACCTTGATGTAACATAATACGACCTTGATGCGTTTTCTACCTTGATGTAACATAAATATGACCTTGATGCGTTTTCTACCTTGATGTAACATAATACGACCTTGATGCGTTTTCTACCTTGATGTAACATAATACAACCTTGATGCGTTTTCTACCTTGATGTAACATAAATACGACCTTGATGCGTTTTCTACCTTGATGTAACATAATACGACCTTGATGCGTTTTCTACCTTGATGTAACATAAATATGTATGGGAAGCCGAAGTGGACAAAAGTTGTTGAGATCTTTTTCTCCTTCGAGTGTTCATTTATCCAGACGAGAAACATTATATCCATTCCAGAACGAAATGTTTATCGGACCAGAATATTTTTCCGATCGAGATTTTTTTTCCGATCGCGAAATTTTTTCCCCGATCGAGATTTTTTCTTCGATCGAGAATTTTTCTCCGATCGAGAATTTTTTTCCGATTGAGGATTTTTTCCGTGCGAGAATTTTGTTCCGATCGAGATGTATTTTCCGATCGAGATTTATTTTCCGATCGAGATTTTTTTTCCGGTCGAGATTCCCGCGATCCATATATACTGGTCAGCAGTATCATTTCCCGCGCTTTTTGGTTAATCATTTATAACCTTGCAGTTAAAACATGGACGGTAAAGGTGGAGGCGATGCAAGGAAGATTTTATCGGATATTCTCGGCAGAATAGAAGAATTATCGGAGGCTATTAATGAGCCAAAAGAAAACAAAAATCCATCTGTTCCCGAGAATCGGTCGAATTCAGTCGATGATGAAGTAAGAAAAGTATTTAATCATGGATCTAATTCAGCCATGTGCAGTCGTCGACCTATGGCTAAGCCTCCTACCGGTAGTTATACTTATAAACCCCAAAGCAGTCCTGCTCCTGCATATACTATGAAACGAAACTACTCTTGGAAAAATCCTCGAAGCTCGTTGGCCAGTGCAAAGTCTAAGAAATTATCGCGTCCTCGGCCATTTACAAGAGATATGATTTTACTGTCTGGACCAGACGATGTCGATGTGCCAAGACAAAGTACTCGACTCAGGCTAGAAGAAAGTGGGCATGTCATCTGCCAATATTCCTTTTCCAGAGAATGGAATGAAGTTGATGTGGAGCTTAATGTGAGAGAAGCGTTTGGAGATGACGTTATTCCTGCTGATGTTGACATTGAATTTGTGTATTCTGTCCATTGTAAACTTCTAAAACCAACTCTAGCTGCAACACAGTCTTTGAATGGAGACATGGTTAGTCGTATCTTCAAAGACAAAAAGCCAGTCTATGTCCGACCAAGCAAACAGCTGTTACAAGTAAGGCGACAAAAGAAGGAAATATATGACCTAGATCTAGATTTAGATGAGGAAGATGAGGAAGAAACATCAGCCAGCTATGACACTCTCAGCACACCAATATCAGATCCCATCCCATCAACCTCAAGTACTTGCACACTCAGCACAACGACGGCAGATCCCTACCTATCAACCTCTAGTACTGGCACTCTGAGCAGCTCACCAACTTCACAGTCTCTACCATCAAGCTCTAACAAACCCAGCACACTGATACGAGCAAGTTCCCCCACCACTACCATATCACATCCCACACCAGCCAGCTACTATAGCTACCTTGATATCATTGATGACCAAGGGACTGAGGAAATTCAGATTGATGATGATGATCCTCATCTAATTGCTGCTATAGTAGCAAGTATGGAAGATGTTCAAAAGGAAATGGAAAGTGTTACATCAGTTCAAGAACTTATTCAAAAGTTTATTGACATCAACCTAGAAAAAGAAAAAGATCCAGCCATTATAGTTATCCGTAGAAGAGACATTATGTCTACTACCTTAAAAGCTGTTGAGAGAAAAAAGTTCTCCTTTGTGCTCCCTCTACTAGTTAACTTTTCTGGGGAAGAGGGGGTAGATGCAGGTGGGCCCAAGAGAGAGTTTTTTCATCTCCTGATGTCTTCTCTGAAAAGCATGGGAATCTTTGAAGGAAGGTGGTTCTCTCATGATATAGAGCTACTAAGTAACCAGAAGTATGCATATGCAGGGAAACTTATATCATGGAGCATTCTCCATGGAGGATCTGGCCCAAAAGCTTTATCAAGTGAAGCCTTTAAAGTCATGAAGGATTAGCCATCCAGTTCCACTAATGCTATCCAGGCCATCAGTGATGAGAAACTGCAAAAGGTCCTTCAAGACTTGGAATCTTGTTCCACCCCAGATGATTTTGAGCGCTTCAAAGTCAATAATGCTGATGCGGTAGCAGAATATGGCTACAATAAGATTTATGTTTCAGGAATAACCCACAAGGAGAAAATTATCAGATGTCTTCTCAAACAAGCCTTTGTCTTTTCTGTAAATGCAGAAATACATCAGTTTATTGAAGGATTGAATGCAGTTGGAAAATTAGGAGATCTGATGCTTGCTAATCCCAATTTATTTGAGGCTATTATGTGCGAAAGCCATGAAAAGCTTTGCCTTGCTGAATTTTCAAAGTTGTACATTGTTGAATTATCAGAAGTTGGGTCAAACAAAAGAGAATTGGAAGACCAAACTGTGTACTCTTTTGAAGTCTTTCTGAAGGACTTAGAAGATGGAGAAATTGAAGAAATCAACCTTGGGCATCTCCTCATGTTTATTACAGGAGCAGATTGCATTCCTCCACTTGGTTTTCACTATGCCATCACTGTGAAATTTTATGATGTTGAACCTGGTATAAAGAGGTACCCATGGTCTTCGACGTGTGCACTTACCCTCAACCTTCCAAGGGGTATTGCTGATAGTGACACCTTCAAAGACTTAATGTGCCAATGCTTGGTAGATTGCCAAGGATTTGGAAGATGTTAAGATAGTACAGGATAGGTAATACCACAAGTGATATTTCAAAATTGTTATACATAATTTCACGAAAGTAGAATAATGAAATTTGGGACAATTTTCAAATATCACAAGTGGTATTTATCCCAAATATCACGTACAAAACATGCTATTATTTGTTTATACCACTATCTGAAAAATATTTTGACACGCTCGAGCAAACACAATACAGCAAACTGCTTAGTTTTACTGTTAGCTGTGAAAAACATAAAAAATCAGTGCTCTTTATATAACAATCATTTTTCGAAGTCAGACAGTCTAATGAAAACACACAGAGTAAAAAGTGATCTAGGCTGCATTTATTACCTTCTGTAGTGATCTTTCTTTGATTTGACATTACTGATTCAGCTACATTTGAAACCATTTATTGTAACTAAGGATAATCATTTGTAAAAACAATGACATGTTAGGACTTATTATGTCCTTTATATTTAAAAATATATATCATATTGTTACTGTTAAGTAAAAAACATTTAAAAAAAATTTGAAGGTCACATGACCAGGACTTTTGATTGCATTTTAATTTGTTATAAAAATAATGTACATAAACTTGGATTGAAAGCTACTTTGATTCTTTAAATTACTAACACGAAAATGATCTACAATATGATTATTATTTTGTTGATTACATGTATTGAATAAACTACAGTATTGTCGTCTGATTCAGAAATCTTTGTAGTTTATATAGTCAAACTTCACGCTATGTGATTCCTTGGCTCACAGGGAAAAGTTATATAATCCATCTGAATATTGTTTTCGTAATCCCATATTGGAATCAATATCAATATAGGTATGTTGTACCTGTGCAGGGCGGTGGATAAAGCCCAATAGTCCAAATCACTCAGCCAATCATATGCTCAGTTCAATTCAGTAATTATACTAAGTATGTATACAGTCATTTGCAAAAATTCTGAACCGCGCGGGGTTGTAATACATGTATGGCATGAGCGTATAGCGGCCCCTAACAAGCGTCCAATTATTAAGACTTTTAAAACTGTATATCAAATCTGAAACTCGAATCATCAAATTAATCACTTTATAGCCTGCCTCATCAACATACCTAACCCTCCGCTTTAACGCACTTGACCACAAGGGATTAAGCTGCCAAGCTCTGCATTTTTTCTAGCTTTTGAAAATATTTTGCATGGGAAATATTAGCCAAATTAGGGCTGCTATTCACTAGTTAGGGGCCACTATTCGCTTGCACGCTTTTACCATATCTGGAATACGTATTACAACCCCATCTGAAAATTCTGGCCGCTAAGAACTATCAATACATCAATATATCGGGTGCATTATGGGTAATTAAATAATACTATTTTGAGTTTCCTAACTTATTAAATGAAACAAAATTTACAAACGACAAACGTAAGACTAAAATAAACATATACTAAATATTTCTACCAACTTTGCTGGCATTAACCCTTAAGGGGAATTTTAGATTATTTAATTACCCATGATGCACCCTATATATTGATATTTCGTAGTGGCCAAATTTTTTGCAAATGACTGTATATTATAAAAAGGGTTTCAAAAAGGGCTGAGTGTGGCACTGGGCAGATTGCCTGGTTGCAAGCACAATAGTACTAGCCTTGCTGCTTTCATATTGTCCAATTTTTTTTTCTAAAAAGAACATTGCTCATAATATGCTTAGATGACATATAGCCCGATGCCCTCTAGCTAATAACCTTAATGAAACCCCTAATAAAATACTACACCGGTACATTGTACATAATGCAGATTAGCATTTTCTTTAATGTAGCAGCTGATCTTCCAAGTAATGGCAAACATTTAAATAATGATTGATTTTATGATTACCATCATCTACAAGAGGATCTGGCACAATGTGGCTGAGGTCTGTGAGCTGATTATCTGTTAAATGGATTGTGCTTCGTGGTAGAACCACATTGTTGTCAGTAATAATGCCACTTAATGGGCCATCAAAATCAACACCATACAGATGATCAACTTGAATTACATCATTGTCCAATAGATGAATCCCTGTATTCCATAATGCCAGAGGAGATAAGTTATTCATAGTACGCAATCCATGGTGGTTCCACTGACGAATAAATTCATTTGTAGAGGCATTTATTGATGGAAAAAACACATATTGTAGAGCAAATAAATGAAGTTCATTGTGTGAATCCAGAATACCTTCCTCTTCCATAAACATGAAAATATTTTTATAAAAGGCAGACACCACTCTGTTGACTTCTGACCAGAGACGCTCAACTCTTTGATTGTGGACACTACGTCCAGCAATAAAGCTCCCTCTATTTTGACCTCTATTTTCAATCATAAATCTTGCCACGTCTACATTTTCCACTCCTCTATCCCCTCTAACACGAAGGGGAAGGCCAAACTCCTGCACACCTCTAACAAAGAATTGTAGAACAGTGTTTGCACAATTGTTAGTGCAGCATTTCAAATAAATAATGGCTCTGCTATATCCATCTATGCATGCATGAAATACAAATCGCCACTGAATGAGTTTATGATTTGAGTCAATGTGCCATAAATGGTTAGGTATCGTTACATTATACTGTCGTCGTTTCACAGTTACTTTCCTCCTTATGGCACGACCAATTGGATCTAGTAACTGTAATGCCTCTCTAATCCGCCACCTTTGTACATGTATCTTACGACCCCTTAATGCACCCCGTATGTATGTTTCACCAGAAAATGGAGTTAGCTGAAAAATATTCCTTATGTGTGTGACTAGCTCATCATCTGAAATATCAGAAAATACATCTGCCAGGCCATAATCATTTCTTCTTCTATAAACTGTTTTTGCAGAAACACCAAGAAACCTAGCAATTGCTGACCATGACATTCCTGTTAGCCTTAATTCCTCCATTTGCTCTTTGGGGATAATAAACTTGGGCCTTCCACCAGAACTCTCACTTTGTAATTGGCTGCGACTAGCTGTACCTGATTCTAAATTGATCCTGTCCAGTTTACTTCGTTGTTCTTCAACTAACTGATAAAGATGTGACAATAAATCCTGTAACAAAGCTTTAAGCGTCGTAAATCCTTGTTGGTTTGCCAGGACAAATGATATGGCAAGAAGAATTTGTGTGTGTTCTTCAAGGCGACCAAGCACATGTTCAATGTAGCAAGGGTCATAAACATTGACATTACTCATAGCATTGGATATAGCATTGGATATACACTCTTGCAAGGATAGCAGAAACCTTTCTAGTTCCCGATCATGTGCAACAACGGGTAGAAATTGGAACATAATTACAAATATAACAACTAAAAGTACAAAGACCACTCTTCCACACGACGCCATTTTGAATTTATTACTTTTTTATTGTATTCCTGCTGACCAGTACGAATCGCGGGAATCTCGATCGGAAAAAAAATCTCGATCGGAAAAAAAATCTCGATCGGAAAAAAAATCTCGATCGGACAAAAAATCTCGATCGGAACAAAAATCTCGATCGGAAAAAAAATCTCGATCGGAAAAATATTCTGGTCCGATAAACATTTCATTCTGGAATGGATATAATGTTTCTCGTCTGGAGAAATGAACACTCGAAGGAGAAAAAGATCTCAACAACTTTTGTCCACTTCGGCTTCCCATAAATATGACCTTGATGCGTTTTCTACCTTGATGTAACATAATACGACCTTGATGCGTTTTCTACCTTGATGTAACATAATACGACCTTGATGCGTTTTCTACCTTGATGTAACATAAATACGACCTTGATGCGTTTTCTACCTTGATGTAACATAATACGACCTTGATGCGTTTTCTACCTTGATGTAACATAATACAACCTTGATGCGTTTTCTACCTTGATGTAACATAATACGACCTTGATGCGTTTTCTACCTTGATGTAACATAAATATGACCTTGATGCGTTTTCTACCTTGATGTAACATAATACAACCTTGATGCGTTTTCTACCTTGATGTAACATAAATACGACCTTGATGCGTTTTCTACCTTGATGTAACATAATACGACCTTGATGCGTTTTCTACCTTGATGTAACATAAATATGACCTTGATGCGTTTTCTACCTTGATGTAACATAATACGACCTTGATGCGTTTTCTACCTTGATGTAACATAATACAACCTTGATGCGTTTTCTACCTTGATGTAACATAAATACGACCTTGATGAGTTTTCTACCTTGATGTAACATAATACAACCTTGATGCGTTTAATTTTCTACCTTGATGTAACATAATACGACCTTGATGCGTTTTCTACCTTGATGTAACATAAATACGACCTTTAGCCTACGCCAAAGCGTAGTTCGTGATACGCATAAGGTGTATGCAATTCTTGTCCATGTAAATCGCCATGTTCGAAGGTACTCAATTTGAGTTAGATTAATTATAAGTTTTGGCCTTCCAACAGTGCCTTTTCTATTTACAAGAACTTCAGAAATGGTTCTGTAGCTATACGTTGTACAGTCTATTGAAAATAGCTGTTTCTCGACTATATCTCGACTGCATCAATACGAACTTGTATGGCATTACTTAAGGGTTTAAGCTTTGTAACAATGTCCGATCTTGCATGCGCACTTTCGTCCAAGCCACTTTCTCTGTCTTCAGAAGAAGCAACTATTATCCTCTCACAAGCAGTTCTATTTGTTTGTAATCGAAGTAAAAAATCCTGAAGCCCATTTGAGTCCGACGAATGAATCCTCCGTTCTACTTCAGAACAAAGTCTAAAGACTATAATAATAATAATAATAAAGCCTTTATTTTACGAGGGTAAAATACATCAATAAACTCAGTGAATTCCATCAGTATCACTTCGCTTGCCCGACTGATCACAACTGAATCTGTAGAATAAAAATAATTACTTGTCACCAGAAACCACAAATACAACAAGCCTGTTACACGTCGATGTCTGACCTTTTGAAGTATGACTTTTACGATTATTTTCTTTCTGAATTTTTCAAATATCGAATAACCGAAACTTCAATCATCATATTATTTAGAAATGTGTTTTTCCGCTTATAGGTTACGGGATTTCTTTTTGCAATTATTAAATTCAACCAGGTATATAACTCCGTATAACTCCTACGATTACCCAAGAAATCACAAACATCATTTCCAAACTCCGTTTTAGTCAGTGATATGACGAAATTGTTGTTCCTAGTATTATGTTACATCAAGGTCGTATTTATGTTACATCAAGGTAGAAAACGCATCAAGGTCGTATTTATGTTACATCAAGGTAGAAAAACGCATCAAGGTTGTATTATGTTACATCAAGGTAGAAAACGCATCAAGGTCGTATTATGTTACATCAAGGTAGAAAACGCATCAAGGTTGTATTATGTTACATCAAGGTAGAAAACGCATCAAGGTCGTATTATGTTACATCAAGGTAGAAAACGCATCAAGGTCGTATTATGTTACATCAAGGTAGAAAACGCATCAAGGTCGTATTATGTTACATCAAGGTAGAAAACGCATCAAGGTCGTATTTATGTTACATCAAGGTAGAAAACGCATCAAGGTCGTGTTATGTTACATCAAGGTAGAAAACGTATCAAGGTCGTATTTATGTTACATCAAGGTAGAAAACGCATCAAGGTGGTATTATGTTACATCAAGGTAGAAAACGCATCAAGGTGGTATTATGTTACATCAAGGTAGAAAACGCATCAAGGTCGTATTTATGTTACATCAAGGTAGAAAACGCATCAAGGTTGTATTATGTTACATCAAGGTAGAAAACGCATCAAGGTCGTATTATGTTACATCAAGGTAGAAAACGCATCAAGGTCGTATTTATGTTACATCAAGGTAGAAAACGCATCAAGGTCGTATTATGTTACATCAAGGTAGAAAACGCATCAAGGTCGTATTTATGTTACATCAAGGTAGAAAACGCATCAAGGTTGTATTATGTTACATCAAGGTAGAAAACGCATCAAGGTTGTATTATGTTACATCAAGGTAGAAAACGCATCAAGGTCTTTTTTATCAAGGTAGAGTGAATGTATCACGGTAGTATAAAACTTTATCAAGGTAGAGTGAATGTATCACGGTAGTATAAACTTTATCAAGGTAGAGTGAATGTATCACGGTAGTATAAAACTTTATCAAGGTAGAGTGAATGTATCACGGTAGTATAAAACTTTATCAAGGTAGAGTGAATGTATCACGGTAGTATAAAACTTTATCAAGGTAGAGTGAATGTATCACGGTAGAATAAAACTTTATCAAGGTAGACTGAATCTATCACGGTAGTATAAAACTTTATCAAGGTAGAGTGAATGTATCACGGTAGTATAAAACTTTATCAAGGTAGAGTGAATGTATCACGGTAGTATAAAACTTTATCAAGGTAGAGCCGAATGTATCACGGTAGTATAATCTACCCCTACCCCCAGGTGAATTTTTTTATCACGGTAGTATAAAGTTTATCAAGGTAGAGTGAGTGTATTACGGAGTACTGTTAAACTTTATCAAGGTATAGTGAATTTATCACGGTAGTATAAATTTTAAGCCGGACAGAAAGCATTTTAGTCAAGGTGTGACAGTAGCATTACGGTATTCTAACCACATCACGGTAGACAAATCCATAATCAAGCGAAACATTAATTCTGAAACAAACGGCGCGCCATAAACTATACGCTCGGCCTACGGCTGTCGTTAAAACGTGGGGTGCGGACTGCGGATAGATTTTTGCGGATTGCGGATAGATTTTTGCGGACAGTCTAGATCTCCAAAAAAAATAAACTTAATACACGAATGCATTATTTGCATTAAGATTTCGAGGGAAATCAGTCTTATAATCTTTTAATACTCGTCAGAGCCGTTCGACGAGAAAATCTTCAAACTTGAGATCGCCACACGAACTGAGACCAGCAATGCCATGAGCTTCGCTCGATCAACTATCAACATGCCGACTGATTCGCGAAGTAAAATGTACAGATACACATGGAAGCCTTGAAAGCCTTTATTTATCAGTTATATAAACTTGACTGACTAGTTAAACTGAAGCATTGTATAGACAAGCATTACAAACCTGGAGGCTGGACAACTGATCCGATCCCGAACGACAGAAGTCATTCAGCCGTTGAATCGAAAGCAACGCGAACGATAAATACCGACTTATATCAACGCGAACGGCCGCGAACACAATCAAGATTATACAGTATGCATTTACAATATATCTATCTTGTAGATGAATTTGACTTGAATTTGCATTATTGCATTTGTGTATTGATTGTCAGTTTCTACGCCTCTGTTGGGCACCACCTAGGACTAAGTGCCATCACTGTCCGAAACATCATCTTTGACTTACCTAACTATGATACGACGTACCTTATTAGTACGGCAAATGAGGCCTAATACTGCTGGATAGATGTATGATTTACGCCAAGTTCAAACGTCGCATTTGTGTCGAATATAATACAGTGGAACCGATGGTGTCCGTATTAACCGGGTTCCACGTCACTGTACCTCAGTTGAGTTGAATATAATTCATGAGCATCCGTCATCTATCCAGCAGTATTAGGTCCCACAGTTTGATCCTATATATCTATACATTGACTCTATACTTATGCTGCTACCGTATCCTCAGATTGAGTAATTACGGAACCTTATATTATTGAACTGAACTAAATATTTTAAGGGCCGTTTACACGGGCGATTTTGTCGGCGATTTTATCGCCGCGAAGTTATTGCAACCACAAATACCGGCGATTTCAGTAGCGGCGATAAGCGGCGATAAAATTGCAGCCAAATCGCTGCAATTTCGAACATGTCGAAATTTTGTGCAACTTCGCGGCGATAAAGTTGCCGACAAAATCGCCGATAAAATCGCCCGTGTAAACGGCCCTTAATGGCCACCTCCCCATCTCTCTATAATGACCTGGGTATTCTGTCGCGGTCAACAGCACACAAACTCTTTATTGAGTTGTGATGACAGATTAAAAAGCAGATAATAAATCAGAACCAATTTCTTTTTGCTTTTATTTCCATGTTTCTTGTTTGTTTTTCTTGTTATTATTATTGATTTTTTATGGTGTATTTTAAAAGTTTATTTTTTTGGAGACTGTCTGCAAAAATCTATCCGCAGTCCGCAAAAGTCTATCCGCAAAAATATTTCCGCAATCCGCAGTCCGCACCCCTCGTTTTAACGACATCCCTCGGCCTACTCTGAAAGATGTCAGTGAGCGATTTTGGACCGGGCTGTCCCGCAAACTCGAAGAGAATATTCAAAGCAAACTATGAGTATGAGATCAAATGAGCAAAATATATTCAAACGCTGTAAAAAGAGATCACTTATTTTTAGGGGGTTAACCTTATTGTGCACTTAATATAAGGGAATTTCCCTAAAATTAATGGTACAGTGGAACCCCGTCATAACGGACACCGAAGGGACCAGAGAAAGTGTCCGTTATAACGGGGTTTCTTACAGATTACGTCACTCTTAATAACGCAACATTTGATACGCCTCAAATGAAAACAAAACATAAAACCTTGATAATACAAGTGAAACTTTGTTCTTTTTCTAACAAAATGCTTATCCTCTTGCAAATATTCATAATCAGGAATAAATCTTCACGAACACTGGTGTGACGAAAGATTGTACTCAAACTGTCCGTTATAACGGGGTTGATTTTGTATTAAATTTTGCTGTTCGGGCTGTAAAAAAGTAAACTTGAAAGAGGGAACCGTGAACGAAAATGCTGTAGGTATACGTAGGATCTGTAAAAGATCTAATCAGCTATACATATGGCAAACATGAAATTCAAGAAAGGCTGATACTACGTAGAAATAAAAAGCTTAACACAACACCAACATGATAGAGCAAGAGAGAGCCAGGATCGGCAACCGTAGACAGCTGTTTCGTTCTTTTGGAACTCATCAGTACGGTGTAGCGAGAGCAACAAACACCAACTCAGAAAGCCAATGTATGTTACTTGCGTGTCGACTCTGAAACTCAACCAGCTCAAATTTAGAAACCTGCCCATTGGCTCACACCACAACACGTGCGGTAATATGGTCCAAAGGCCAAGAATCCAAAATATCATGTTGGTGTTGTGTTTAACCTAGGTGTGGATGGACAAAACCAATCCTACACGGAATGCATAGACAAACTATGCTAAAGAATTACAGCATAACGGATCTAAGAAGATCTACGGTCCAAAACATGAAAATATAAACTTGAAAGAGGGAACACAACACCAACATGATATTTTGGATTCTTGGCCTTTGGACCATATTACCGCACGTGTTGTGGTGTGAGCCAATGGGCAGGTTTCTAAATTTGAGCTGGTTGAGTTTCAGAGTCGACACGCAAGTTTGTTGCTCTCGCTACACCGTACTGATGAGTTCCAAAAGAACGAAACAGCTGTCTACGGTTGCCGATCCTGGCTCTCTCTTGCTCTATCATGTTGGTGTTGTGTTAAGCTTTTTATTTCTACGTAGTATCAGCCTTTCTTGAATTTCATGTAAAAAAGTGTCCGTTGTCCGTTATAACGGGTGTCCGTTATAACGGGTGTCCGTTATAACGGGGTCTTTTTAACAGAAAATGTATCACCTTTCGGCCGGGACCTATCAAACTGTCCGTTATACCGAGGTGTCCGTTATACCGGGGTGTCCGTTATACCGGGGTGTCCGTTATACCGGGGTGTCCGTTATACCGGGGTGTCCGTTAGGCGGGGTTCCACTGTATGTATACTAACTTTAAGTATGCATGCATTCCCTAAAAGGTAGGGTCATCTAGTATTCAATATTAAGTTAAGTAGTTTCCCTTATACGTGTTATAAAATCCAGAATTATAGATTATTTCCCTTTATATTTTAGCTATAAGGTTATAATAAGTACCTAATATTTAGTATAATCATGATACTTTTCACACTTATTACTTGTAAATACTTGAATTTAGAATGAAGATATTAGATTTCAGAGCATTTCCCAAATAGTGTAGAAAAACTAAAGTGATGAAGTTGTAGAAAACAATTTAATAGAACAAGTGTAGAATATTATTGTATTATTAACTGTCAATATAATCAAGAAACATTCTGAACTCGATAACAATAAGAATGTGATAAGTAATTTTTCCTTCACAATAACACAATAAAATTATACAAACATATACAGTCGTTTGCAAAAATTCTGGCCGCCACGATATATCAATATATCGGGTGCATTATGGGTAATAAAAATAATCGAAAATTGCCCTTAAAGCGGTTAACATCAGCAAATTGGTAGAAATATTTAGTATAATGCTTATTTTAGTCTTACGTTTGTTGTTTGTAAGCTTTGCTTCATTTAATAAGTTAGGAAACTCAAAATAGTATTATTTAATTACCCATAATGCACCCGATATATTGATATTTCGTGGCGGCCAGAATTTTTGCAAATGACTGTATAGAGATAGCTAGCTAATATTACATGGTAAAGGCAAACTGACAACATTTGATTTGATCTACATTTGTATCACCTCACTATAAAAAGATCAATATTTATACTGATCATGAACAATGTTAATGCATGATATCCTCTAAATTGTATCTACAATGCACATATGTGCTTCCCTTGTGATAAATAAGCTGAAGGTGTTCATGAATTTTCAGCTGACTTTTAGTATACAATATTAAACCTTGATGCCATGTTTGGTTCTTCTACTTGATATGCACATAAATTATCACCAAAGCAGACTGTATCTAAAGCTTGACACTGGAAAAAAATATGTACAGGAACATTAAAAAATATAATGCTTTCTAGCTTACAGAACAAAGGGTTTTCATTGTCATCAGATCCAGTGAGGAGTACACATTCTTTTGGTACATACTTAACATTACCAATCTTTGCCCAAGAACAGGTGTGAATCGATGTAATTTGTTTGTGAAACAATACTAAAATCACGGTGGGCATAAATGACCCCAAAACTGATCAGATTGAATTTTTATAAAAATCCCAAAACTGATATTAGTTTGTCCTTCTCTTGATAACAAAACTAAAATCGAAAACCGTTTTGAAATTGGACGAGGGAAACTAAAGTTATGAATATTTTTAACTTGATATTTTTTCCCGGGAAAATTTGGCGGGAAATAATTCATACAAAACCATGGGGTAAAACAAACTTCTTCAAACTACTTTTTGGTTTGAAAACATTTTAGTGCCAAACTTTACGTGTTGAAATAACTTTTATATGCGGAAAATCGTATGTTTTTTGATTTTTTGAGTGTAAGTAGTTCAAATAATGTTTTACAAATTAATAAAAAAGGTTGAAACGTCATTATGACGTCACAGTTATTTAAAAATATCTCTAATAGAGTTAATGAACAAAAAAAACCAGCATTTTGTAGACTTGATACACTTCTATGACAATAATAAATATCATTACTGAGATTTTAATGATTTCTGTACTTGCAAACTGCGATTTTCTTTTGCGGATGACGTCATAGGAATTGACGTCATCAAAAAACAAAATCCTTTATAACTCAGGTTCTAATAATCGTAACATTATGAAAATTGTACGAAATGCACAAGATGTTACTCTCTTTCGAAATGTGTACTTTGTTTTACGCTTGTGTTTAAATTCAAATTTCACCACAATTGCAACTTTTTATTATGTCATTGCGTCAGATTTTGCCAACGAGTAAGTTAAAATCATGAAATTTTTATTTCATTACATTGAAGATTTTTGAAAATATGACTTTTATGAAAAATGACACATTTAACCTGATCATTTTTGGGGGTCATTTGTGCCCACCGTGAATGCCTTTGCAATCGATCAACGGCTCTGTTGTGTTCTTCCTGAGATAGTTACTTGCACTTGCCTACATTATTTGAAGACTGTTCAGAGTCCATCCAAAGACATGCCAATTTTTGATGTCTCTTGGCCAAAGACAATGGAACATTCTTGTATCCCACAACACCACTTAAAGACTTGAAATAACCATGCTTGGACTCCATCCTCATGCACCAAAAGTTGACCAGTGGCCCAAGAGAAAGTAGCATTCTTGGAAAATGAATCAAATAATGTAATTTTGGTGTGATATTGTGTTCATCAAATAGAGTTTTAAACATAGTAAGAAAATCCTTGATCAGTTCTTTTAACCTTCCAATTGTTTCTAAGCTAAATACTGCAGTGAGTGACATTCTTGTT
>JAUJYZ010001235.1:0-107500 GCA_033675265.1 Actinostola sp. cb2023 | reverse complement strand
TCCAGCAAGACACGACAATGCTATGGCTGTCGCCCACAGGCTGTCCTTGTTGTCTGTGGTTAGTTGTGATGGACATGTTTGCTTCAGTTTGTCCAGGGTTACACCACAGATACTGGCCAACTGAGCAGTTAGTTGCCATGCTCCTGATGCTTTCTGGAGGGAGACAATCTCAAGACAACCTTTCTGTGGGATTGAAGAGGAAGCAGATCGGTCGGCCCGTCTTCAATTGTTGGGTCGTAGGCATTACTAGCTGATTCTACTGGTGCTAGTCGAACGCCGAAACGACTTGACTTTGTTTTGGCACTTGATCCAAATAAGAACTTTGAGAAAGGGTTGCTGAAAGAAATTCCTTTGCTGCGACATTTCATGGACCTGAGTTCTGAATATTGGTCGCACGATGCCGTCCTTAATCCGCCCGCCATCAGAAGACTGGAACGACAGGCGAATTTACCTTGGAAACTGGGTTTTGCCAAGGGCGCACAGACGGGATGTTGCTGTCCTTGTCTACCGCTACAAACGATGTCAGCTTGGACACCACGTTGGCTGATTTACTTATGTTCACAATTTCTTCATTCAAAGCAGCGTTGTTGTCGTTGTCTGTTTTTTCTTGGATCAACACTTTAGCAGCGAGACGGTGGAGAAGCAAACTGTCGTCTCCAGACTTTGAAGACAGACTTTCAAGGCTGAGCTTGTGTTGGATTTTTTCCACTTTTGCACCAGTAGCCAAGGTGGCACTAAGTGTGATGGATCCATTGCTGTTCGAGTCCACTGCGTTAAGCATTAAGCAAGTCGTCAGACATCAGCCCATACATAATGAGGCTGTTGCCACTAAATATGGGCGGAGGTACATCCGGGATACTTTTAGCACTGCACCCTTCTGGTAGGTCCCAAGTCACTTGACAATCAAGAAGAGCTGGTTGGAGGGCATTCTTGAGAACCTTGATGACCTGTAGAAAACATAGGCGTTAATCACGTGATCAAATCTTTGCCAAAGGCGGAATGACTATTGCTCATAAATATATACATGTAACTCTTATCAGAACTTGGTTTGCTGGATTTAATAATTTAAAGTAGCTTAGCGACCAGGCTTCTGTCTTGTTTTATCATGACAAATTTGAAACTCACACGAAGAACTGTTTGAGCGGCATGAAATGGTAATTACCTTTATTCGATTTTTAAATTTTTATAAAACAGTGACTACATCTTCAACGTCAATCCGCTACGGCATCATCAACTTTACTAAAATGTGTATTTGCATCCATATTGTATATTTGGTCCATGAGAGTAATAGTTGATTAATGAACTAAAATTAATAAAACACCTCCATAGCAACAGAGTCTAGTAAATAGGGAAGACCCCCTTTAGTACTGATCACAGGTAGCCTAGTTTTAGCAGGTGCATCTAACTAAACACAAAATCGAAACATTGGCGCAAGGCATCATGGGATCGGACATTAAATATAGAATATTTCTCATGAGATTCGCTTTTATCATCACTATAAGCAGAGCACATCAAACCTTTGCCCGCAACTTGTCACCAGATGCTACAAATTCAGCCATTCCTTTTCCTGCTCGCAACTCCTTTTACTAGTGCAGTTGATGCCCCAGCACCAATGCCAAAGGTGAAACACCTGTAGATATAATTACCATTACTATACATCTCTCATGGATCAATATTTAAGGGGGACTTTTCCCTTTGGGAATTTAGCCCGGGAGATGAGGGGTGGCGGGGTTTGGGAGGTTTCCCATATATAAAGTGGTTGGGATGCTCGTCGTACCTTTTAGGGGTCCAGATTCGCGATTTGGTACCTCTTAGGGTGTCACAAATCTAAAAGGACCACAAGAGACTAAGCCGGTACCATTTAGGGTGTTTGTCAGTAAATATGATACCCGAGATAATATAATGACAGCCGGAATGACAGTTGTAGCTTCTGTCACTTTAGAGTTGGTACCTTTTAGGTGTTAACATTATTTGTTGCCACGCCCACCTGAACAAGACTCGGGTACCTATTAGGGGTCATTTTCAAAATTTTTGACGAGCCTCCCAACCACTTTATATATGGGAGTCCCCCCTCTCCTGGGTGCTCAACATTGTTGCATATGTTGCTTGTGCGCAACAACCACTCTATATATGGTAGTCCCCCCTCCCCTGGGTGCTCAACATTGTTGCATATGTTGCTTGTGCGCAACAAGTTTTCTTTCTTGTGAAGAGTAGAGAGGGTTTCTACTTTGTGGAACAAAGAAAATTTGTTGAGTGTGGAGTGGTATTGTGAGCAGCATACACAACAATGTTGAGCAACACGTTGCATGTTTTTGTTGCCCATAATGCTATTGTGTTATTGTATATGAATATATTGATTACCAGTTCAAAATACCGACATGACCTTGGCTTGTCATTTGTTGCTTTTTGGTAACAACATTCTTTGCAATTAATTGGTGTATACACTCATTTCGATAAAGTTAGTCACCCGAAAAGCTTCGAAGGTGAGACCAAGAAGGACCATGGGTACATTCATTTTAACCAACCCAGGATCAATGAATGAATGAATGGATGCATAAATGGATGAATGAATAAATGGATGTATGATGAAAGGAAGGAATGGATGCATGGATGAATGAATGAAGGAATGGATGCATGGGTGAATGAATGAAGGAATGGATGCATGGGTGAATGAATGAAGGAATGGATGCATGGATGAATGAAGGAATGGATGCATGGGTGAATGAATGAAGGAATGGATGCATGGATGAATGAAGGAATGGATGCATGGGTGAATGAATGAATGAAGGAATGGATGCATGGATGAATGAAGGAATGGATGCATGGATGAATGAAAGAAGGAATGGATGCATGGGTGAATGAATGAATGAATGAATGAAGGAATGGATGGATGCATGGATGAATGAAGGAATGGATGCATGGATGAATGAAAGAAGGAATGGATGCATGGGTGAATGAATGAAGGAATGGATGCATGGATGAATGAAGGAATGGATGCATAAATGGATGAATGAATAAATGGTTGAATAAATGGATGTATGATGAAAGGAAGGAATGGATGCACTGATGAATAAATGGATGTATGATGAAAGGAATGGGTGCATGGATGAATGATGGATGGATTATGATTAGCATGATCATGATAATAAACCAGTGTATACTCACCTTGCTCTAGTAGCATTTGTTCTCACAAGTTCAATAACTTGTTGAGTGTTAAGAACAGCACCATCTGTCAACAGAAAAACCTGTCGAGGATAACCTTTGATCAGAGGCTGTGAAAACACATATTGTAAAGGATAAAGGATTTCAGTTCCTCCTAGATCAGCCTCCATAGACTCGCCATGAGAACAAGCACGATTGAGACTTGAATCATCATAACTTTTGCTTTTGCGAAACAACCTTGAAAACGAAGTGCCAAAACCAATCACATTGAAGTAACAGTCCTCTGGCAAACTCTTTAAAAATAGGCAGTCTAGGACTGCATGGGCTACTTTGTTACACAGTGGTCTGAAAGCCTTGAGATATGATTCTGCTACGAAAAGTAAAATATGGTAAGCCTCTAAGTGAAATAAGTACAGACGACCTTAAGAAAATAGTATTGTCATCTGGTCAACAGACATTTATGATTGACAAAAGTGCCAAAATACTAGCACAGTTTCTGTGATCAATTTAGCATATTTTGCACTTGTATAATCTAATTCGTTTCTATTGTTAAACTTTCTCAGTACATTTTGTCTTGTTAAAATGCACATTACGTACTTGCAGTAAACTATACTTGAGTTCCGTTAAAGCATTATCTAAAGATACATTACTAGAGTACAAAACTAAAAACATACAACACAAATAGTCGTACATGAACTAAATAGTAACTTCTACTTTGTGTAATCAGTACTAAATGTATTTAGTACTAATTAGTGCTAAACATTGCATGAGTGTTTGTACTCTCTTAGTTACAGTTATATCATTGTTATATATGTTCTCAGATAAATGATTGTTAGATTACCAACTGTTTTTCAAATTAAACTGAAATGACTTTGTTTTCGTCTCTAATCTAATATAACATTCGTGTTAGACTTGTGAACACTCTTTATCAAACGTTTATTTTTATTTTTGTTACACCAACACCACAACACAACATTTTTCTTTCTTTTTCACTACATGACTACTGGTTTCGAGAGGAACTCGTCTTTTATACCATCTTTCAACTTGGTCACGCCATTCTCCACCAGAGCGTGAGGCTCAAAAGGTTTACTGCACAGAACATGCACTTGTACATCAGCATCGAACTTGAATTCCTCGCCAAGTCGAACTGTTGCTTGGCGATTGTCTTCTGGGTTGATGTCAACTTTGAGCGGATTGCAAGGAGATGTGATCTCTTCGATTAGCGATGCACACTGCACCTCCAGCACAAAGTCGAACGAATACTTGGTGCTCACCGAAGCGATGGTAGGCAATGTAGTACTGACACTGGGCTTGGAGTCGAATGAATGAATGAATGACTGAAGGAAGGAAGGAATTAATGAGTCGCTCGGAGAATATCTCGGGTTAAGTACTGCAGGCAACACAAACACCGCTCTTCCTTCCTTCTCTACGTTCAGTGTTGTCACGAACGTCAACTCTACTGTAGCTGACTGTCTTGGTGGTAGGTTTCCACATTGATTTGAAAGATATCTGAGCTCTCGTCGCTTTCTTCCAGTAGAAATGCGCTGTGACCACTACTGATGGCATCGTCGTACGTATCTCGAGCTTCTTGCTTTTCTTGGATCTCTGCTACGATGGTCCGTCCGTCTATAGTGGCTTGAAAGCCGCACACGGCCGCTTTCTCATCGAGAGGGAACACATAAATGGCTTCTATGGGGCTGCCACTGTTGTTCTTGTACTCCATGATGGCCAGCACTTCGGCTGTGAAGCCTTTGATGTTGCCACGAATTTGTATCTTTTCCAAAGGAACGCCAGAACCTCCATTCTTGTCGATGAAACCGTAACGCATCGTGCTTTCTAACTTCAAAATGCTGAAATACTCTCGATGTAGTTTGATGAAGACTGAAGTTCCGCATTACAATCATCGTTTATGTATACTTGCAGTGGTTCTATTATTAGATTCCTTACGTCATTATCCTGTACTGGTACGGGAGCTGAAGGTTAGTTTTGCGTGTTTGGCCCGATTTGCTCGCGTGATGTTTATTTTGCCAACTGATTATTTTGCATAAACCAAATTCTAAAATCTCCTTCTCTGAAAAGATAAAATAAGAATAAATGTTTTCACTATAAAAGAGGTGATAACTGAGAGGCTCTACGTTGCCCCCAGTATATCCCTTGTGGGGGTGAGTGGGGTAAAACCTACACGTGCAGGAGATTGCATGATGCATGATTCGGTAAATCTAACGTCAGAACGCCATTCGATAAGAGCTTAGATCAGCAATATATACTTCATTGCATAATTGTTGTCGGGTTGAAAATCATAGAAGCTGAGACCGCAAAGATGGATGGGAAATCAGTTCATGACCTGCATTACATACATTTGATTGGCAATCAAATCTAATTGAATATTATCTATCATCTCCAAAAAACAGAATCTAAAAATATATTTTTCCTAAAAAGTTAAAATCAAAAAACGGATTTTGGTTTCATTTGATGTAAAAAGATGTTGACAAGCAAGCTGTCAACAGTACTCACGCAACAGACTTTCCACAAAGATTCAGATGCGAAGAAAGTATCCAAAAATCGTAACTGCTCACTCAAAACATCCTTGAATAACAATGCCAAACAACTCACGGTCAAAATGCTCGTATTTTCCGCCAGCAGTAACTTTGTTTTCCTGCCACGTTGTGTTACGTACTGTAAGGCGATCTTCTTTTGAATGCCATTCATATGTCATCAGGTATTGGATCACATATTTGTGGTGGATTATGGACGCTTGTGTAAACAAAGGCGCCACTTGACTTTAAAACTCTTTTGCCTTTATTTCGGAAACAAAATAGCCATGAATCAAGCGCACATTTTGAGTTCCGGGTCAAAGGGATTTTATCCGATTTAGCTGAAATTTGGTAGATACTTTGTCAAATAAATATTCTTCAAAAAAGGATTCTCCGAATTTTAATATTCAATTTCCTTCGAAAGTTATAACTTGTTTTGTAAAGTGTTTTCCAGTTTTTTTGCAGAGCTCGAAGTTTAGGACCGTATAAAAATGCAACGGGTTAATTTATCGATAAACGGAGACACCTTTTTTGTAAGCTATATCTCTTGAGCTTATAAAGGTATTAGTCGAGGATTTCCGATAAATTGCGGCTGTATGGGACCTCGGCGATGATAGTGATGTCAAAATCTGAACTTTTTTACCTATTTCAAATATACTGTTTTTGTTCTAAAAACTAATTGTTTTATTGAATTCTGCATTTATTCAGCTTTCAGAAAATGTATACTTTATAGAGGTTTTAACGTAATGAGTACGCGCTAGAGCGTGTTGCGTGCATGATGGTCGTTTGGGGTACCCTGATACCTTAAGCGGGTCATGAACTGATTTCCCATCCATCCTTGCGGTCTCAGCTTCTATGATTTATGATTTTCAACCCGACAACGATTATGCAACTAGCTATATATATGTATATATTTATTTAAACATATTTGCTCTCTATGTTTGCCCCAAGAGTAGTAACTCTACTCGTCTAGGGGGCTCACGTAGTTACAGATACATTACTAAGCTAATTACGCCGATTAGAAAGAAAGAAGAAAGAAGAAAAAATAATAATAATCAAGACACACACACACAAAACAACAACAATTGATTCAGAATGAAGCCTTGAATCTCCCAGTGTCAATAATAAAGTTTTGAACAGTACGAAAAAATTCAGCTTTGACCTTAAAATCTACAAAATGTCACCGAGATCGCGAAGAAGCAACGTCAACCGATGAGATTCAGTAGCTTCAGTCCAATGTATACCTAAAAGTCGAGCATTTTCTCCTATCATTTTCTGCTCTGTTTACATGGTTTACTTAAAGTGTATATGATACGAATTTTTTTATTTTGAAAATCGATTATATATGAAGTGAATAGTGGGATGGTACAGTATTTTGTGATTTGAGCTTCGCATTTGCGAGTTATAAAGGTTTGAAATCGTGATATTGTAATTTGGTGACGTCAGATTGTTTTTCATTTATTGTGCAAATTATTGACATTTTTAATCTGGCAAAAAAGTTTTCTACAACTTATATAAATGATGTTAAGATTTTTTTCTATTTCAGAAAAGAATGCTACTTGAAATAATATAAATAAGTTATGGTAAAAAACAATCTTTAATTTGTTTTTCTTCATTCTTGGTCTTTTTTTTTTTTCCAGTGCTGCTTCGTATTGTGCTGTCCAACTACGTTCATGTTAATCCATATCCAGTTTCTAATTCCTTATTGCTTGGCCATTTAAATGCTCGTAGTTCTGAAATCTGAATCGAAACTCGACGAGATAAGTATGCTAATTTTGGAACACAAATTTAATGTGTTTGCTTTTACTGAAACTTGGCTTGATGCGGGTAGAATTCTATTGTTCACGGCGACATCTACTTACGGTCGAGTAACGGATGAACGATTGGCATAATTAGCATATCCAATTTATGGATATGAATTTGATTGGTTTGAAGCTAATCCCAAGGGTAGCAACTGGGACCAGGACAAGATTCTTTGAGATTAGATAATTAAGAAAAAGTTATTTCATAAAACAAAAACTTCAAAGAGAGTCCTTTTTATTTCATTACCAAAAACAAATGATTAAAATGATAATCTGTGATTTTCAGGAAGCACATGTGTTTTTCCGCCTTTTGTCTTCTGAGCCGTTTTCTTTAATTTAGTTTTTGGGACTTCTTATGCTTCTGACTTTTGTATTTAAAAATATGTGATTCAACGAAAACTTGCCGCTGTTTTTGTTAAATTAGCTTAAAAAAAACTATTTTACCGTACGTACAAAGAAAGACTGACTTGCGAACAAATTGTGATGTGTTTCGGTGTACGTTATTTTTATCAGTTTAACTGATAATATGTTAGTCCTATTACTCTTTTTTATTCCAGGTTTTATGAAATGACATTGTGTAAAAAGTGATTTTCAAACATTTTTACAATTTATATTCTCCGAAAAAAAGACAAATACAAAGGGCAGTTAACCCCTGCTCGCAGGGTAGTTGTTGCGTGGCGTTTGAACCACTTTAAACGTACCACATTCACACCAAAACTTGTTAAGTTCAGCTTAAACTGTTTTTTTTTCTGGCTTCTAAAATCTGAGAGCATTTAATTTCACAAGAATCAAACTATTTGGTATTTATACTATGACAGTTTTGTGCCAAATGGTGCGTTTGCGTTTCAGGCAGATAATTTTCTAAACCTATTTCACCACTTTAAAACGTGTTTTAGCCTCGGTATGAACAAGGCATGAGAAATGGTTTTGACTGTGGAAAATATGAATGTAAAACAGTTTAACTGAAAGCTTCAGAAAGTATTCAGAACGATTTTAATACACGTACATTGAAGATACACTGTTCACACTCGATCCACCACCCGTGTTGTCACTGTCCGACTGATCCAAAATTAGACTTTTTATGGAATCTGTTCATTTGACTATTTTTATTTTATTTTTCATGTATTCATTCTTCAACCAGTGAATTAGACTGGAAATTTTGAAGACCGGAAAACATAGAATGGGCTTCCTGTATAGCTGTATAGATATATGCGCGCTGACATTTGTTGATTAGCGGGCACCTTGTGATAGATTTTAAAAGAACAGAGTTTTTCCTTTTTCAAATATTCCTTTTTTACTCTTTATCATTTGCAAGGGCATCAAAGCCCAGTTGTGATACCCCAGAACTGCCATATTACAGGAGATGGGCTCCTGCATATTATTATTATTATTATGATGATGATGATGATGATGATGATGATGATGATTATTACTTCACGATTTTTCTTTTCGACAAATTTCATTTAGTAATAGTTAGCATGTTGGCTGGAAGGGCTTTTACATATTTCCCAAACAACTCCAAAATACAAGTAATAGAATAATTCTCAAACTTTTGTTTTACGTTTGTACTTTGATTATCATTGTCACTAAGTAACTATTGCGCTGTTGATGAGTGTAATTCCAAGATTCATTAATTCATTTCTTTTTCCTTTGTAGAATACATCCAGTACCTCAAGCAGTTCTGGTCTCTTTGAAAAAGATGACTGTCTGGTTTTTAAAGACCAAAAGAGTGCCAGAACGGTTGTTGCAACAAATTTTGTTGTAAAAGTTGGAGACAAATTCAACTCCGAAAAGATGAGAGGGTATATCTTTGAGCTGACACTGGTGGACAGTGGCAACTCTAGGACTTGGTAAGATTTAGTTTTTAGTTTTGAGAAGCTACCAAGGGATTGTTCATTATTTATGGGGATATCTACATATGAAATTGGGAAACGTGTTTCATCGGCCTGGCTTTTTCCCCAGTCAAGAACTCCAGAACAACAGGGGG
Organism: Actinostola sp. cb2023; assembly: GCA_033675265.1. Classification (NCBI taxonomy): domain Eukaryota; kingdom Metazoa; phylum Cnidaria; class Anthozoa; order Actiniaria; family Actinostolidae; genus Actinostola; species Actinostola sp. cb2023. The sequence goes on along the minus strand of JAUJYZ010001235.1, from coordinate 98,015 downwards.
GGGTGCGGGGGTGGGGTTGGGGTTGCGGGTTCAAAAAAGATTTTATTTCTTTCGATTCAAATACGTTTTCCTTGATACTTCAGGGGAACAAAAAGTGTTGATCAATACGTTTTCCCATTTACCATCCCCTCCTCCCCATAAATAATGAACAGTAGCTAAATTGATATTTGTTGTACATTGTCAATTTGTATATATTATGCATGGGATTGCCCATTCAGAGAGAAAAGTCTACATACACCAGTTGTGGTAGTTTTAATCTAGCTAATTGGATGATTGATTCCTCTTCTACTAGGCTATCAGTTCTTAGTAATCGAACCATGAATTAGCAAACTATCACGAATCCTGCGTACTCACTATCTATTTAAACTGCATGAATAGAGTAGTTCCATCGAGGGAATTATGCTGTGATAGTTTCCCGCGGAAGATGGATGTTCAGAAAAACAAATAGTCGCCAGAGAATACAGTTCGAAAGTTTGAAACGAATTAGATAGGAATAGGTAATGTTATATTATATATTCACGAGTTCCCCATTAAATGGTTATGTTATTTTACAGGAACTGTGCTCTGTCAATGCAGCAGCTATGCAGCTCCCAAGTGGTATTCAGTGCACTGCAGCACACATCCAAAAATTCCCTTTGGTATAGGGTACCAAAGGATGCCCCTGATTGTGTTGACCTGGCAACACACATGTTCAGCCTTACAAGGGCATACATACGACAACGAACAACGACAGAATCCTACTATTCCTAGAAAGGTCGTTAGAAAGGTAAAATTACTTGATATGATATGCAAATTAAATTATGCTGAAATAATTGTAATTCATATGATCAGATGTGCAAGTTATAATACTATTCCCTTGTATGTATTGAGTATTATAATACATTATTCATTTTATATTAGTTTCCATCTTGGCAAGAAGATCACATCTTTGTCGTGAATGAGGACATCCAATTTGACGTGTCAAACAAGTGCCTTTTAGACCCCTCACAAAGAAGGATTTGTATTGTTGATCCAAAGGGTAAGAACATTTGTTTCATAATTGCATAAAATTTACAAGTCTAAAAGAGGTTTGCTTTTGTTTGGGGGAGAAAAGAGAGGAAGAAAACGATAAAAAAAGAAGATGTTTAATGGTATGCAACAATAACAGTAAAAGCTTTGAAACGCGAATGTGCTCAGAGAAAAACCTATAATCTTTAAAAAGCTATAATCTGATTGTACTGTACTCTATCAGTCTCGTCTGCTACATGAACGTACACAGTGATCTTTTGCATCATTATTGTTAACTATATTTTCCTGCCTACGGATATAAAGAGGTTTATAACCGAGGGGGCTTAAATCCAGGAGGAAATTTCTGCTAGCATACAGCTGGGCTTATAACCGGGGGTCTATAACTGGGATTTTACGTTATCAGATTATATTAGTCTCAATGCTTTACGCAATAAAAAAGTGAATCCGTAAAAACAATAAAATACATACAGTCAATGTCATTAAAGTTGTCCGGCTAGAAAGAATACTACAATAAATGTCACGTGTCTCATAATTATTGTGCACGTGGATATTCAAAGTATGAAATATGTCGACTCTGCAACGTACACAATAATAGCTGATATTGAAGTTACACTCCAATGATTCTGAACAAAGATTTGAAGTCGAGGCTATCGGGTCAAGTTTTTGTACTGACACCATAGCCTCGACTTGAAACCGTTGTTCAGAATCATTGGAGTGTAACTTCGATATCAGCTATTGCTCATACATTTTCAGTTTGTTTGATATCTCTTATGAAGATAGCGTCTTCATTGAATATTGATCTTTATTTGTTCCAGGTGTTCCTATCTCACCAGATACCTTCAAAGAGCCAAACAGAGATGGTCTAACTTCTCTTTTTGGCGCCATTAAAAACTTAATGGCGAATAATTATCCAGCGGCATGCATGGCTATTGGGGGTGCTGTGATATCTTTGGGATACACAAGGATCCACAAGAAAAATTCTTCATGCCCAGTGGTTCTCTTAACAGGAGATACGGAGACTGGGAAGTCTACAATTTTGCGTTGCTGCATGTCACTGTTCGGTGACAAAACTGTAAGAGGTAAAATAATTTATCAGCATCGTGTATGACTTATTTTTTATACATATGTTCATTAATTTCTTTATTATTATTATTATTATTATTTGTACGTCTTGCTTAACAATATATTTTTACTGTGAATTATATCATATGGTACAGATTAATATATTAATTATTTTTGGTGATCTATTCAACAATTATCCATCTATATAGACTACACTGGTAAGAAGGCCCTTCAGATGGCAACTTTAAATCACATGCCCTACGGATGGGATGACCCAACTTTGCAGAAGTTGTACAAGGATTGTATAATGGAGTATGTTGATATTGAATACCTATAGAGTATATGGGTATTTTGTCTGCGCATGCGCCAACACAGCATTGACCAGTGACGTCTGGAACCATTTTCCAGCTCGATAGCTCATTTTAAGGATATTTTGTAGGAGATCTACACGTTTCTAAAGTTTAAATGCCATGAAAATTTACTCATTTTTAAAGACGATAAGCACTTCTTCCCGTGGGTATATCTTTGGCCGCTGTTATTTCTTTTGATGAAATGCGACTGTGGTGTTTGGAGTTGGATGTTCAGCGTTAATTATTTCTACAATCAAGTATTCTACAGCACTGGATTAATGCTTGGTAATTATGATGCAAGTAAACTTTTAGAATTTTAATGAAATGGCCTTTCAGGTGGACGCGATTTCGAGCTATGGCCCGGTGAATATGTAGAAGTGTTCAATTTAGGTCGAACTTTAATGAGATATTTCTTGAAATTTTTATCGACCCCCAAGTTGGAGATAATTACCACAGCATTCATTCCTTTATATAATTTCAGTTTTTATAGAGAATGGGGCTTCAAAAAATGTATAGCTGTCAGATTTAATAGATTCTTCTCACCCTATACTCGGTGTAATGGCGGAATTGATGTTTTGTGTTACTTCTCGAAGCCATGGTTCTATCATATCTTCGTCTATTTCCTTATTCTAAGTCTTTGAAAGTATAAATGAGAGAATAGACTTTGAAGAAAAATTAGTTGTTAAGAAAATTAAAACTTGTTTCCACTGTTTTGCATTGCAATATTTTTGCTTACCATTTACGACACTCGCGACGAGCAGAAATGTGGACTCCAAGCATTCAAGTCAAATTATCTTTCGATTTCTACCGACCCCCAAGCTGCTTAATGTTACGGAGGCGAAGATTATTCAATAGTCATTCCATTCATCACAATAAATGACTTTCAAAAAATGCATAGCTCCTGCTATGAATGTTCAAAGTGCATGTATACGACGAAGACGGCAGCCATTGTCAGTTTAGCTTGTCATGTCTGGACCTCCCTCTCCTTGCAATATGCAACTCATAATGCATCGTAAATACTGGTTATGACAACTGCAGCATGCCTTCAGCATTGATAAAATAGAATCCATCATTTTAGAGTTGCATATGTTCATATAGACAAGTTAATAAATAAATATATGAGATAGAACTTCGCCATCTTCTTTGTTATTCCTGGTATTTAAATTAGCGCGGGATGGCGCGGGATATATGCGCGTGTCAGAGGGTCTTTGTGTTCATGTTGGCATTTCACGCATGCGCAGACAAAATGCCCATGTGCTTACCTATAGCTAATTAAAACAGTACATAAAGTTAATTTATGTTAATTTATGTTGTAATATTATATTGTAGTTCAAAATCTGAATGAATTTCCAATCATTCTAGAATTTCCAATCATTCTGAGGTGCAAACTGAGTTATTCCACATGCCATGCAATATAACATTGCAATTGGTAGTTTCCCCTGCCTCCAACCCAGTCGCTTCTTCGGAGGGGAAGGGAAGGGACGATCCCCTCTAATCCCTTCCCATGCCTAATTCAGCCCGCGATCTTTCTTTTGGCATTGCTGGTTTCCATCCTTTATGTTGTTATATTAGTTCCGGCATGGCAGTAAAACTGAATTACAAGACTTCATAATAAATTTAAGAGGATATTTTTTACGAACGCGCGTATTGAGCGCCAAAAACCAATAGCATGGAGAATACGTTTTGTACAAGGCTAAAACTGCTTTAGCAAAGAGTTCAAGGTATTTGTGATGGTTTTTGAACGGTAAAAGTGAAATTAGAGTGTTAATCCAAAGTGAAAATTTGATTTGAAAACTGTCCACATGGGCTAGATCTGTATATTTGCTATTATTACTGATGTTTTCCCCTGAATTACCTCAAATTTGAAACAAAAAGCAGGAAAATGGCTTTGTACAACGCTAAAACAGCTTTAGGCAGACAATTTACTTTGTTTTTAATAGTTTGTGCTTGGTTAAAATAAAATTAGAGTGTTAATCCAAAGCGAAAATCGAAATTCAAACTGTCCAAAAGGGCTGGTTTTTGGCGCTTTTGGCGGATATTACGCGATGTTGAAATAAATATCCTCTTAAAACAAATACCGTATGCAACTAGTGAATTATAAACTATATTTAAACGTCACAATTTTGTATTTGAGTATTTGGACTGGTTGTTTAATATTATTTAAATTAATTTGTTCTTTTGTTGTATTTTTTAAATATGTTTTTTGATAAAATAGCTGTGGCCACTAATGAACTCCTCCGCGCTACCAATCCCTCTCAGTGAAATTAATGATCATCACGCTTTCCTAATGTCACTCCTTATTTGGCATTAACGATGCCATTCCGAAGCTCTTGGAACTCATGCCGACTACAAAACCCCGTAATCATTCATGCTAAAATTTGACTGAAACAATAAAAATATCTTTAAAACGTTAAGTTTTGCCGTCTTCAATGTCGTTTTTGATTTAAAATCTTTAGAAAGTGTTATAAATGAGCACTAATTTCCATCAGTTTGCTTCGGATGTGGGTCGTGTTGTGTTCGTGATTAGCGAAGCGTGGCGGAAACGTTTGCCATCGAAGGGTCACGATGTACCGGTGGACATTAGGTTCCAGGCTCCCGCGCGGCAATAAATTGTTGCTATGCAAATTTCTTCCTTAACAACAAACATGGCGGCAAATACAAACTATTTTCTTGTTTGGGTTTTTGCCCATTTTTCTACGTCCTAACGTCTACCGTCTTAAATAAACTCCCACAACCCTTCAACCAGCCATTGTTACCCCATGTAAAAAGTGATATTTTCTAGAAAGTTCGTGAAATGTAAGAAATAGATGAAATCAGTCCGACGATACACTTTCGCGATCGATCGCTCTCATCATAAAAGTAGCGTGTTACGCTAATTTTAACTGATCAACGGAACTTTTTCCGAAAAAAGGTAAGCCATTTCTATAAATATATTTTGTGAATTCGGCATTGTTCACGAGCTAACTATTTTTCTGTTGAGTTATAAGCATTTGAATGAATGAATGAATGAATGAATGAATGAATGAATGAATGAATGAATGAATGAACTTTATTTAAACACGGAATCAAAATCACTAAAATTAAAATTAATTACAAAGTGATCTCCCTTAGAGCCGTGTAAAAAGATTGTTGAAGTCCCTTTCAATTCAACTATTGCTATTGTTTCAATTACAACCTCTAGACACTTTGATGTCAAGCTTGGATTTTCATTTGACCAGCCTAGGCAAAACTTGTCGAGTTTGTGGCAAATACAGCGGCCAAAAGAGTAAAGAATACACTTATGACTGTGCAAACACTACCATTAGAAACAAAATCTTCACCATTTTTGGAATATATGTTTGTCAGTAACTACAATGTTAATATTCACCCCAAAACACTATGTAACAACTGTTATACGCAAAATGCCTGAAGGGCGAAAGAGACCCAAAATATCACACGGAAACAGAGCCACTCACTTGGACAAGTCATACAGATGTTGAATGTTCAATTTGTGATACATTTCATAAACAGCAGCGAGGAGGGAAGAAGAGAAAAGGGATGGCTAAAGGAAGGGGTCGACCAAAAAAAATGTTCCACACAACGCACGATCAAGTCAAAAGAAAGGTCGTCACAATATCAGATGAAATCATACCCGTCCCTTCATAAGTGTTATGCGAGGAATCGATCGATTCATGAATCCACCAGCAGAAGTATTTGATCGTATCGAGTTCCAAGGTTACTCAGCAGATAAGGGAGTGAGCTACACTCTGTCCCAAAACTCGCTAAAAATAGAAGTGCTAACTCATCGTTCCAAGACTACCAACTAGAAGTGCTGTGTAGAAGCTCGTGCTGTATCGAGAGAGAAGCAGTTGTGTTTAATATGCAGAAGAGAAATGAAGAAGCAATATTGACTGAAAATAGTGCTATTGAAGCCTTTGTAAGCTTAAATATATTTAACAAAAACAAACGCGCCTTGAATTACTGACCTATGCAACCTCAAGACGTACCAAGTATGTACTGATTCGAGATCTTTATCTATGCTCACCGACAAATAGTCTTCCTCGTCACGCAACTGTCATTGTCATTGTCATAACGTGCATTGAACGTATGATTAAAAAAACAGGGTCAAGTATCGGAGATTGTCATGGAAGAATGACTCTATAGTCTCTTCTCTTCGTCTGTCAATTTTGAGATAGCTGTGGCTTGTTCTACCAATGGTGTGTGTTGGTTAGCAAAGATAGAGATCTACTTGTCATAATGCCCGAGTATACGGTCATTCAGCGTCTTGTTACTTCCCAAGTCTTAAAATACCTGTTGATTCGGGTTAGAAGTTCCAGTCCATCCCCGGTCACAGGAAGCCCAGAGAGAAGAAAGATCATGTTGATCACGAGTTGAGAGCAGTCGTCCGCCATTAGCATTCATCTTAGGCGTACAGTTCTTCGAAGTCTCGATCGTTCGCCATTTATAGAGTTCGTTTGCCATTTATAGAGATCGTTCGCCATTTATAGAGTTCGTTCACCATTTATAGAGTTTGTTCGCCATTTATAGAGTTCGTTCGCCATTAATAGAGTTTGTTCGCCATTTATAGAGTTCGTTCGCCATTTATAGAGATCGTTCGCCATTTATAGAGTTCGTTCGCCATTTATAGAGTTTGTTCGCCATTTATAGAGTTCGTTCGCCATTAATAGAGTTTGTTCGCCATTTGTAGAGTTTGTTCGCCATTAATAGAGTTTGTTCGCCATTTATAGAGTTGGTTCGCCATTTATAGAGATCGTTCGCCATTTATAGAGTTCGTTCGCCATTTATAGAGTTTGTTCGCCATTTATAGAGTTCGTTCGCCATTAATAGAGTTTGTTCGCCATTAATAGAGTTTGTTCGCCATTTATAGAGTTTGTTCGCCATTTATAGAGTTTGTTCGCCATTAATAGAGTTTGTTCGCCATTTATAGAGTTTGTTCGCCATTTATAGAGATCGTTCGCCATTTATAGAGTTCGTTCACCATTTATAGAGTTTGTTCGCCATTTATAGAGATCGTTCGCCATTTATAGAGTTCGTTCGCCATTTATAGAGTTCGTTCGCCATTTATAGAGTTTGTTCGCCATTTATAGAGTTTGTTCGCCATTTATAGAGTTTGTTCGCCATTTATAGAGATCGTTCGCCATTAATAGAGTTCGTTCACCATTTATAGAGTTTGTTCGCCATTTATAGAGTTTGTTCGCCATTAATAGAGTTGGTTCGCCATTTATAGAGTTTGTTCGCCATTTATAGAGTTTGTTCGCCATTAATAGAGTTTGTTCGCCATTTATAGAGATCGTTCGCCATTTATAGAGTTTGTTTGCCATTTATAGAGTTTGTTCGCCATTTATAGAGTTCGTTCGCCATTTATAGAGATCGTTCGCCATTTATAGAGATCGTTCGCCATTTATAGAGATCGCTCGCCATTTATAGAGATCGTTCGCCATTTATAGAGGATGTTCTTGGACGCTCACTATGCTTTCGATTTGTAAACGAGCTCGATTTCCGTGAACTCTAAAGAGCAAACAAATGACTACAAATGAAGAAACATCGGCCGACTAAGATCAAGTGTAGTATCTGTTCTTAAATTTAAGACAGATTTCGGCTAATCCTCGGTGTAAGAACCACACAACTGACGTCACGTTTGAACCTCCTTCACTAAATCAGCGCGGCTACGCGGTGATCTCATTAATATTCATATATCCTAAGCTCCTATATGAAGTGGCTACGCGGATACGCGGCTACGCGGTGATCTCATTAATATTCATATATCCTAAGCTCCTATATGAAGTGGCTACGCGGATACGCGGCTACGCGGTGATCTCATTAATATTCATATATCCTAAGCTCCTATATGAAGTGGCTACGCGGATACGCGGCTACGCGGTGATCTAATGAATATTCATATATCCTAAGCTCCTATATGAAGTGGCTACGCGGATACGCGGCTACGCGGTGATCTCATTAATATTCATATATCCTAAGCTCCTATATGAAGTGGCTACGCGGATACGCGGCTACGCGGTGATCTCATTAATATTCATATATCCTAAGCTCCTATATGAAGTGGCTACGCGGAGATCTCATTAATATTCATATATCCTAAGCTCCTATATGAAGTGGCTACGCGGATACGCGGTGATCTCATTAATATTCATATATCCTAAGCTCCTATATGAAGTGGCTACGCGGCTACGCGGTGATCTCATTAATATTCATATATCCTAAGCTCCTATATGAAGTGGCTACGCGGCGATCTCATTAATATTCATATATCCTAAGCTCCTATATGAAGTGGCTACGCGGATTCGCGGCTACGCGGTGATCTCATTAATATTCATATATCCTAAGCTCCTATATGAAGTGGCTACGCGGATACGCGGATACGCGGTGATCTCATTAATATTCATATATCCTAAGCTCCTATATGAAGTGGCTACGCGTATACGCGGCTACGCGGTGATCTCATTAATATTCATATATCCTAAGCTCCTATATGAAGTGGCTACGCGGATACGTGGCTACGCGGTGATCTCATTAATATTCATATACCCTAAGCTCCTATATGAAGTGGCTACGCGGTGATCTAGTTGGATATCGGATATTTTTACAACTGATGCGATAAATCCGATATTGGCCATTTTAAAAAGCTATTAGTTTTTGTTTCACGGGTTCAGTAAAACTGACTCTATTGTAAATGTGTTTTTTTTGGTGGACAACGTCAATGACATTGACTGTATACAGCTATAATCCAGAAAACGTTGTCGGCGATCGACTTCAAGCGTACGCGACTAGATCGAAAAGGAGTATGGGTAAATATCAATGCTTCTATAAATACACTATCAAAAAGGAACGTCTCTCACGGAATATGAATCATTTCACAAATAGAAGATGGCTTTCTATGTTCTATACAAAAATGATGCACGCCTGAGCTCTTGAAATATTAGCAAGTGGATGCACAAGCGATAGCGTCAGTGCATTCAGTCAGCTGCATTTCAAGAGCTCCGAAGTGCATCCATAGAAAGCCATCTATTTATTTTATATTATAGAAAGTCGAAAATTATGGAGTATTTCACTGGAAAAGACCAATATTCTGAAGTTATTGTAAACGTTCGAGTTAATTAATATTCAACATATGAGTTTATGTAAATTAGATAATGACATTCCAGCGTGCAGCGCGCGAACTTCAACTAAAATTTTTATTCAAAAACACAACAGAATCCTTAACTTCCTTGCCATTTTGTTCACCATCTGCTTCTGTTTCCTTGTTTTAAAACGCGTAGGCATACATTTACAGATTCACCTGCCATTGTCACCAAATACGAAAAGCATGCAAGTGATTTATCATATCTACCCATACTAAAACAACGTTTTCTGAATTAGCTGTAAATGATTCAGTTGTTTATAGTAATCAGATCTAATCAGTCGAAGGTATCTCTAGCTAGTCAGTGGTTTTATTTAAACCGTTAAATAAAATCTAATAGTCAATGTAGAAAATCGCTCTACTCTGTCTCTGTAGTGGAAATTTAGTTTGAAATGGTTTTATATATTCAGTGGGGAAATATAAAATATATAATATTCATCATATCAACAGCTAATGAAAACCGTAAAAGACGAGAATCAAAATAAAACACTGTAATTTAAAATCATGGAAAGACTAATGGAAACTAACCTTTCATTTTAACATCCGAAACCCGTCTAAAAAGTCTAAAAAGTAGGTACGCCGCTAAACAATAACATTTTAATGTATGGATGATATATTTTTTCGAAGTTGCCTTATTTTACAATCAGTCACAATAATCGGAATTTATTCATCCCTTCTCACCTCATTAACAATAGAAAAACCATTCAAGTGTCATGTATAAAATATAACTCAAATCCACGTTATCCAGTCAAGAAATGAAACTCTAATCGAGTGCAAATATTATATATCCGTGAAATAGCTAGCTAACTAAATAGTACTAAATCCTTTGTTTTCTATTGAAAAAGTAAGGTCTTCATGTAGCTGCACGAAATGTCCTGACACACGTATTGTCCTGACTATGTGTCCCTGTCTAACTTGCTCTCTAGTAGAACGAAGCAACTTGTATTCACGTCAACGCAGCGCAGTGAATACAAGCTGCTTCGTTCTACTATAGAGCTAGGATAAAAGAAGACGGCTCTGCTCGCAGGGTACTATAGAGCAAGACAGGGACACGTTGATTATTGACGTGAATACAAGCTGCTTCGTTCTATTAGAGCAAGACAGGGACACGTTGATTAGTTGACGCGGTTGACGTGAATACAAGTTGCTTCGTTCTACTAAAGAGCAAGACAGGGACACGTTGATTATTGACGTAAATATATACAAGCTGCTTCGTTCTATTAGAGCAAGACAGGAACACGTTGATTATTGACGTCGGAATACAAGCTGCTTCGTTATATTAGAGCAAGACAGGAACACGTTGATTATTGACGTGACAAGCTGCTTCGTTCTATTAGAGCAAGACAGGGACACGTTGAATTGATTATGGACGTGAATACAAGCTGCTTCGTTCTATTAGAGCAAGACAGGGACGCGTTGACGTGAATACAAGCTGCTTCGTTCTACTAAAGAGCAAGAGAAAGAAAAGAAACAAATAAACATCACACCACCAGTTGAGTCACATTTTGATGTAGCTGAAAGAAATTAAAATTACTGTAGTTTTTATCACTTTGGAGTGGCTAATGATTCATCTGTGCATTGTGAACATTTGTAGAACTTTGACACCAACACCCAGGAAGAATCAGGCACAGAACTATTTCAAAGTTTAAATGATTACTGTTAACGACGCAAGATCATCATCAGAAGAGGCCGTATGACAACCATGCTAGACAGCGCAGCTCAAAAAAGGCAGATATTGTTTTAAGTGAAAAGGAGATAATAAGAAACCTATCACAGATCCAGTCAAATGGTCAATGTGACAAATTTAGACCAATCTCCTTACTGTTTGCAAAAAGCTCATTGACACTTTTCAGTTCAAATTCGTAGCCACTTCATATAGGAGCTTAGGATATATGAATATTCATTAGATCACCGCGCGCGTAGCCGCGTATCCGCGTAGCCACTTCATATAGGAGCTTAGGATATATGAATATTAATGAGATCACCGCGTAGCCGCGTATACGCGTAGCCACTTCATATAGGAGCTTAGGATATATGAATATTAATGAGATCACCGCGTAGCCGCGAATCCGCGTAGCCACTTCATATAGGAGCTTAGGAAATATGAATATTAATGAGATCACCGCGTAGCCACTTCATATAGGAGCTTAGGATATATGAATATTAATGAGATCACCGCGTAGCCACTTCATATAGGAGCTTAGGATATATGAATATTAATGAGATCACCGCGTAGCCACTTCATATAGGAGCTTAGGAAATATGAATATTAATGAGATCACCGCGTAGCCGCGTAGCCACTTCATATAGGAGCTTAGGATATATGAATATTAATGAGATCACCGCGTAGCCACTTCATATAGGAGCTTAGGATATATGAATATTAATGAGATCACCGCGTAGCCACTTCATATAGGAGCTTAGGATATATGAATATTAATGAGATCACCGCGTAGCCGCGTATCCGCGTAGCCACTTCATATAGGAGCTTAGGATATATGAATATTAATGAGATCACCGCGTAGCCGCGTATCCGCGTAGCCACTTCATATAGGAGCTTAGGATATATGAATATTAATGAGATCACCGCGTAGCCGCGCTGATTTAGTGAAGGAGGTTCAAACGTGACGTCAGTTGTGTGGTTCTTACACCGAGGATTAGCCCAGATTTCTGTACTTTTCTTTCTCAATTACATCGAGAAATCTTCCTCCAAAGTGTTTATAACTGGCCAGAGTCCGTTTCTGGTAAGGCTTTTTTTTCGCGACAAATCTCAGCTTCATTAGAGATTTTTTGCACGATGTCAAGATTCATCACGAAAACACTGCAACCGAAATCGCGACACATGGGTTCGACCATGGAGACCGCCACTACAACCTCCGCGTGGCTGCGAAGCCACGAACCCATGTGTCGGTATTCGTACCGATCGCAATGCCAGACAACGAACTAACGACACTACTGGCCAGATACGGCAAGATCGCCTGTCTACGGCGTCTACATTATAAAGAACAAGACCTTCAACAATACAAAAATGGCGTCTGTGTTGTCGAGTTTGAGTCTCTCGACACAGCAATTCCAAGCCGCATCCACTATGCGGGCATCAACATATCATTTGTGTACACCGGACAACCGAAGACCTGTGTCCGGTGCGGGGCATTGGACCACCTTGTTAAAGAGTGCCCAGTCACCAAACGACCAAGGAACAAACTCGACAACACGGACCAACAGGACAGACCACAACAACAGTTCAACACTTCGTCCCCCGCGGCTCAACAACAACCTTCCACCCCGACTTCTGACATGGATGACACCGACGAAAGCGACGACGAGTCTGAGATTGCAGATGATCCTCCACTCGACCCCTCAACCATCACTACAGTCCTCCCCACCAAACGCAACTTGACCAACGATCTCCAAGCACTGGATCCAAACGAAACTTAGTTACAAAATCGCCAATCAAGACCACCAAGAAAACTAAATCAACCGACGAGCCGACCTCCGAGGATTTCAACGCCTTCTACAACCTGCTCGGATCGACCGACGAGACGTTGAAATTCTTGAAGGTCAGCTTTAAAAGGACCAATGTTTTCATATTTTTGTCCGTAACGGAACGCCATATAATGCCCGAGTATACGCTTGATTTATAAATAACTAGACGCTCTTCTAGCGTGAAGTCGGGCTTCTAAATGACATGTATCCTATTTGAACTAAATATAGATATCTTATAGTGCGATTAAAACAGTATTTGGTTGCTCGTCGTTGCGTGACTCGAGCTCGATAGAACATGCTTTCCTTGCAATTTCAGTACTGCGATTTCACAAACTCAGCGAATCATGAATGACAATGACATAGTTTATTTGTTACCATAAATATATCCATACAAGTACAAATACCGTATACATAAACTAGACATCGCAGAGTGATTAAACAATGTTTGGATGAAGTGTAAATATGGGTTTACCTCGACGGTTATCGGTCGGCTGAAAACCTTACAACTGTTCTCTTCACCGCCGGCTGCGTGTATCAACTCACTTCGATTCGTTTTAAGTTCTAAAGATCTCTAAGCCCTTTGCAGTACTAGTACTGGATTGATAAATCCATATCTCTATGAATTATTGTGGTTATTTTGAAAACAATTAGACGACATAAACTTCCTCCAACAAGGTTTGTTAATTCAGACTCGACCAGTCTCGTATTCTCGGTTTTCACGTGACGTCATCAAAAAGCTAAAATCCAAACTATTCACCTCACAAAACAGTTTGTTGGATATCTTGTTGATGTCGTTATAAGAAAAGTCTTACCAAAATAATTTGGTAATTTAGATGTTTTGTTTTCGATTTATTGCGAGTCAAATTCTGTCACGCAATACTGTCACGCGCATTTCAAAGCCGTATAAATAGGAAAATTCGTTTGAAATAATACGATTTTAACTTAGTAGATGATGGGTAACTTTATTTTGATGAATGTAGCTGTTTAAAAATTGAAATGTTTGCAATATAAACATGATTTGCAGTCTTCGTGACTTGGCACCAAGATGGCGGCCCCATACATTTGAACTAAATTATGAGCATAAGCGATCGCTCATATCTTCGTATCTAAAACTTCTTTTAACTAAGCTGTAACAACGAACCCCTCCTATATTTCACCCATGAGCCCTTGCGGCCGTTGTTCGAGTTTTTCCTTTGTGTAATCAGTGTAAGTCATTCAGTCGCTCTCGTTCAACCATCATTCTTGCGGAATCAGGAATCAAAACCATCAGGTAATTTCGTAGTAACTGTTCGTAGCATCATAATGAGTTCATCTAGTCGTTCAGTATATATATTCCAGCAAAACAACTCATGTAATTTCATCGTTTTCTCACTTAGAAACCACATCAAGTCACATCAAATTACGCCGCTAAACCACGCTGTATATTACAAAACGCCTACCTGATTACAGTATCACTAGTATCGATATGATCAATCAGTATCAATATACCAACTGAAATAAAAGCTTACAGTGCGTTTCTGACCGATTCATCTTGCACATAAGCCTTCGGCTGAGATATATAGTTTTGGCTGCTCTTTCGGCCTATGAAGGTTTTGTTCTATATAAGTCATGGGAAAATTGTCAATGACGTAGGTGAAAGCCGAGAATATTGATAAATCATGTTGTTAGAGCCTTCGGTGATTATCTTAGCGGCCGGCACAGGACGCATGCGCTGTAGAACCCAATTAGCGATTTGAGGTCAACGAAGAACGGATCTCATTTTTAGAGTCGGAGCTTCCACAGGAAGCCCGACTAAAAACGTACAAAACAGGTTCTCGTCCGATCACCGCAGTCAAGCCCGGTATGGCTAGGTTAGTACTTGGATGGGTGACCGCACGGGAATACCGTTTTTTCAAAATTGTTGTGCTTGCCACTTCTTTTTCAATTGAGACGGATCGACAGAGTGTGCTGCTGTGGCTCTTTTTCAATTGGGATTTTCGTGGACGAGCGCGAACGCACTCGAAAATTATACGCTCGAGTTACCCATTTGGGGTAATCGCAGGGGTCAACCCAATCGAAGTGCAATGAAAGGGCCTCGCCCTCCTGAGAGGACTGCCTTCTTGATCACAGTTGCCTCCCGCGTCAGGTAATACGAAGCAGAGCCTTTTCATGAGTTTTTCATGTGTGTGTAGCGCCAGTGTGAGACGTATGATCCGAGGAAGCTGCTCCTTCGATTACTTAGTAATATTCTTATTCTTGTCTTATTGCTACTTTTTTTTTGGAAAGGTTGTCTTCCCGAAGGAAGTGGGCCGTGCTCGGAGGTAGTGCAATACCGAGACAACCCGTGGCTGGGACGAGGCAAGCCTCTTTTCCACAGCCCAGTTCCAAAAATCAGTTTAATATATGAGCTACTCAATGAGCAGCGTATCAGATATTAAGCTGATAAGAACAGATACTTTTTAATTTTTTTTATTTTTAAAAGGTTTTTATTGCGTCCAAATAAGAGAATGATAAATAATTACATGAGACTCTTAGGTGAGAGCAATAAATAAATTCTAAAGTAACTAGATTTCAGTGTATAGTTATGATTGTCACCACCGGGTTCCCGGTCCGCATCGGTATCGAGGAGTTTTCTCCCTGATACCGGCAGTCCGGGGCGCCTGTGGTAGCAATGTGCTATAGATTGGTATTGTTATGTTTCTTGGTATATTTATTGACACCGCAGGATCCCCGGCCTCTTCACAGTATCTAGGAGTTTTCTCCCGGATGAGGGGGGGGCCAGGGGTGCTGCGGCGGCAATGTATTGTGTATTCACCGGCTTCCCGGTCCGCATCGGTAACTAGGAGTTTTCTCCCTGATACCTGCAGTCCGGGGCGCCTGTGGTAGCAGTGTGTTATTGTATATTGTATTGTATATCGTTTTGCTGCCACAGGACTCCCAGCCCGCTTCTATTATCTAGGAGTTTTCTCCCTGATATGGGCAGGCCAGGGGTTCTGCGGCAGCAATATATGATAGAGTTTTTCTTTTTTTTGTGTGTCATCACCGAAATCCCGACTCGTTTCCTGTATCTAGGAGTTTTCTTCCTGATGCGGACAAGCTAGGGGTTCCGTGGTGGCAATATGGTAGATTGGTACCGTCAGACTCCCGACCCGCTTCCGATATCTAGGAGTTTTTCTCCCGGATATGGCCTGGCCAGGGATTCTGTGGTCATGGTGGCACTACTTGCACTGTAAGTGTCGAGGGCACGTGAGGCCCCTCCCCCCATTTACCCCCGCGTCACCCAGGAGGGTGAGGTCCTTAGTGGACCAGCAGAGGGAGTAGGGGAGGAGATAGACCCTCCGCGTGTCCGAGGGCGCTATAAAGGCTGTAAGTCCTTTGATTGTAAAATATAGCACAAACAGGAAATAAGTAGGCAATGAAGAAAGTAGTTGGGGCAGCTCACCCTCCCTCTCCCACCGAAGCACCGGGCTAACTGGATCGGCCGGGGGGCGTCGGTGAGACAGGGGGGGGGAGAGCCGTGCCAAAATAAAGTTAAAGAAAATATATTTAATTTTGGAGTTTTCGCGCGTAGTCTCACCCACAGGCATTGTGGGACTCCACAGGCCCGGGCCTCCACCCATTACTGACGTGTAGGACACGGTCAGAGAGGAACTTGGGCTGTCTGTGGTGGTCCCTAACCAAAACTTGGGGTGAGAGTGACAATGGTGTATGTCCGCCTCTCCCCTCCGGGGGTCTGGGGACTCCGCGGGCACCAGGGCCTTCCCCTACATTGGGGGGTGTGCTTTCCGCAAGAGTCGATCAGGCCCCCGGGGGAAGGGGAAGACATTCTGTCTGTTGTGTTATTTATTTATATGTCGATACTGAGGGTATCATCGACGCGCATCGAGCACAGGACATCGTTCATGCCCCAGCGACGGTGCGCGACGATGTGACCCTCGGGGGTCAGCGATTCGTCCCCCCTTATCCTATTTCGTATGGTTGATTTAATGGAGGAGACGACATCCCCCGGTGTGGAGGCTTGCCGCTCAAAAACGAATTTATTGCGTGAGTCCCATAGGGACCAAAAAGTTAATTTAATAAGGTAAGTCACCAAGTTAGTTTTAGTACGGTCCGCCTTTGAGCGGGACAGGCCGCTGTCCAGGAACAGCGTGGCCTCGTCCCGCTCAATAGGAGAGCCGTACAGGGAGGTGGCGATGGGAAGGACCCAGTCCCACACGGCTCGCGCGAACGGGCAGGTGATAAACACGTGTTTCTGCGACTCTCTTCGCGCATGCGCAGTGCAGCGCAGACAGTTAGGAGAGAAGCGAAAGCGCATGTGACTGGTTAAGAAGAAAGCCGTGCGTACAACTCTGTGTCGAATTTTCCACATCAAGTCACTCTCCCAGTTCGTACTTAGGCCCCCGTGAGTGTTGGTCCAGACAGTCGTCCAGGGGGTACCCTGACGCAGTCTGGCGTCCCACTCCCGTTCGGCCCGAGCACGAAAAGGAAGAGTCTTGATGAGTTCGGCATTAATGTTTTTAACGGTAATGCCGGTAAGGGGTGTGGTCTCGACCCAGGGACGAATTTTCTCCAGGGTTTGGAGTAATCCGTCGTAAATTCCTGGACCGGGACCTGGGGCGGCGACCGGCACAAAGTTGCCTTTAAGCCAGTGCCACTCCGGTCTGATCGCGAGTCTACGGCTCGTCCAGTATCGGGCAAAGTGAAGCCACTTTGCCTGTGATTCCGGATCGGCGATAGCCGTAATCCATTTCAGTTTCAAGGCTTGCGCTTTGACGGAAACGTGGCTCACGGCCAGGCCCCCCCTGTCACAGGGTTGTACACACATATCCCTGCTTACTTGGGGTGTTTTGCCTGACCAGAAAAAATCCCAAATTAATTTGTTGATTTTCGTGACACTCGGGCCCGGCATCTGTAGTACAGTGGCTGTGTACCACAGCTTGCTGGTCCCGAGAGTATTAATTATGAGGGATTTTCCTTTTAACGAGAGCGTCCATGTTCGGCTTGGAGGTAGAGTGAGCGTGCTTTATTGGTCATTTTAAAGCTGACCTGCAAGAATTTCAACGTCTCGTCGGTCGATCCGAGCAGGTCGTAGAAGGCGTTGAAATCCTCGGAGGTCGGCTCGTCGGTTGATTTGGTTTTTTTGGTGGTCTTGGTTGGTTATTTTGTAATTAAATTTCGTTTGGATCCTACAGTGGCTTGGAGTTCGTCGGTCAAGTTTCGCTTGGTAGGGAGGGATGTGGTGATGGTTGAGGGGTCGAGTGGAGGTTCATCTGCAATCTCAGACTCGTCGTCGCTTTCGTCGGTCTCATCCATTGCAGAATTCGGGTTGGAAGGTTGTTGTTGAGCCTGTTGGTCCGTGTTGTCGAGTTTGTTCGGCCTTGGTCGTTTGGTGGCGGGGCACGCTTTAACGAGGTGGTCCAAGGCACCGCACCGGACACAGGTCTTCGGTTGTCCGGTGTACACGAAGGATATGCTGATGCCCGCATAGTGAATGCGGCTCGGAATAGCTATGTCGAGGGACTCAAACTCGACAACACGGACGCCGTTTTCATATTGTTGGAGGTCGTGTTCTTTATAGTGGAGACGCCGTAAACAGGCGATTTTGCCGTATCTGGCTAGTAGTGTTGTTAGATCTTTGTCTGGCATGGCAATCGGTACGAAAACCGACACATGGGTTCGTGGCTTCGCAGCCACGCGGAGGTCGTAGTGGCGGTCTCCATGGTCGAACCCATGTGTCGCGATTTCGTTTGCCGTGGTTTCGTCCGCACAGACGATGTCTATGGCGGACCCTCGATAGCTCCCTTGAGCTCCAATAATCTTTTCTTGGTGTTTCAGTGCTCGCAGCACGTCGATGGTCGTTATTGTGTCTTCTTTTTGTAAATGAAGTCGGACTATGTTTCCAGCTGTGATGAATTTAGTCATCGTGCGAAAAAAAAATCCTGACCAGAAATGGACTCTGGCCAGTTATAAACACTGTAGGAGAAAGATTTCTCGATGGAATTGAGAAAAAAAGTAGAAATCCGGGTACTAACCCAGTTATACATTTTTTCCCTACATTACTCTAATCATCAAACAACTCTTAATTCCGTATTTCTACTTATTTACACTTGTACTTCTTATTACCTTATTTACTTCTTATTCCTTATTAGTTTCTTATCTTTCATTTCACGTTATACGATTTAATTTCAAAATTTTCAAATTCCCCCCAAGTTTCTCTAATATTCATTTAATTTTCGTTTTCCTTTTCCAATCCCGCCTTATCTAAGCATGACTGTGTCCTCAGTATTTATTAATACTGCTCTTAAGTCCTATATCTGCCACTCGATTTTGTTCAAATTGGCTCATTAGTATGCAAAAGCCCTACTTACTGCCAAAATTCTTTTGTCTCCCCCCATATCTTCTGAAAATCTCTTTCACTCAAACGAAACGACTCAACACTTAAACGAAACACAATATCTTTCTTACACTTTCTTACAATATCAATATACGGACGAACACTGTTACGAAACGTTGCACTGTTACGGAAAAACCAAATATTATTTAACATACATTCTACTACAAACATCACCAAATCTTTACGTTCCCCCTTGAACAAACCCAAAAACACACACTTTGCATTGACAACAAACTCACGTGACCACTTTCGGACTATTCTCACGACCCATCCCCACGCTTTTTTCACACGGCTACACTCCAAAAAACAATGTTCAATGGTTTCGTCCTTCCCACATACTGCACACCGCTTAGACACCACCTTGTACCCCCATCTAACAAGACTATCACGCACTTTTGTCACTCTCTGTACAATACGCCACCTCACCTCACCCACAATATTTTCAGACAAACTTTTACGAAACCCCCCCCAGACATCCTTCCATTCTGTTACACTCACATCACTCCAATAACCCATACACCTCGGTTGTTTCAACTTACTACCTATTAGGAACTCATACATCTTACTCACCACTGCACAACATTGCACTGAACACACACGAATTTCCACATACACCGCTTTATAATATTTAGACAAAAAAACCGCCCCTGGTTTCGAGTTATCCCGTAGAGACATCCAGTCATCACGTAACGATGACAACCGCACACCTAAATAATATCTCAGATAACACCACATTTTACCCGACAGCCTATTTAAACACCCTACTACATTTGCTATATGCAAAGCACGCACACGAACCCCAAAAAATCCACCATTCCCAACCCCCCTGACAAACATGGTAACAAACACGTTTCCCTTTTGATCAACTCTACTTTCCCATTCCACACAAAACTCCACACTAACGAATTCACTTTAGTCACCACCCAACTCGGCACAGTTAACACCCTAGCCACATAATCTAACTTTGACAACCCCAACACTTTAACAATCAACACTTTACCTCTCAACGACAAACATCTACCTTTCCACATATCTAATACTTTCTTTAACTTTTCACACTTCGTCACCCAGTTCTCATCCTCTACATTATCTCCAAACCACACCCCCAATACTTTCATTCGCACTACCCATTTTAACCCATATGGTTTATCCGTTCTATTATTCCACGATCCTATCCACATTGCCTCTGATTTCCCTCTATTCAACCTCGCCCCGTCCCACGCCCAAAAAACTCCACTATATCTAAATACTTAGTAATTGACACCCCATCCCGCAGCACCGCCGTCGTGTCATCAGCATACTGAGAAATATTCGTCTGCTGACCACCCGACCCCGGCACCAAAAAATCCACATATACCCTTCTCCGCACGAACACTACACGCTAACACTTCTGCCATTAACACATACAACATAGGTGACAACGAACACCCCTGCCTAATCCCCTTCTCTAGCACAATACTCTCCGTCAACTCCCCATTACAAATCACTTTCGCTGTCGCACCCACATATAACACATTCATCCACTTTCTAAAATCCTCCCCAAAACCAAACCTCCCCAGCACCCTATTCAAAAAACCCCTATCCACCCTATCAAACGCTTTCTCCTGATCCAAAGTCAAAATGACCCCTCCCTCCCCAGTATGATCAATATGATCTAGTACATCTCTCATCACATTCAAATTGTCAGTAATCGACCTCCCCATCACCCCACACACGTCTGGTCTTCACACACAACCTCTGACATGACACTCCTCAAACGAACACTCAGAGCCTTAGAGACTATCTTATAATCCAAGTTAAGAAGGGAGATCGGCCTCCAATTCTTGAGTTCCTTCCGATCTCCCTTCTTAAACGCCAACCTCACAACACTCCGCACACATTCCTCAGGCAAACTCTCTACTTCGAAACTCTCATTTGCCAGCTGACACACTACAGGTAGTAACAACTCACTAAAACATTTGTAAAATTCCAACGATAGCCCATCATCTCCCGGTGTTTTCCCATTAGCCATTCCTTTCACTGCATACTCTAACTCCTCCACTCTTACTCTCCCTTCGCAATTGTTACACGACTCATCTGACAACACTGCTGACAATTTACTTAACAATACATCTTGTACATCAACATCTACATCTTCCAACTTAAACAAATTCCTGTAAAACATTTCAATCACCTTCCTTTTTTCACTCTCATCACTCCATTCTGTTCCATTTCCATCCTTCAACACATCTATATAATTCCCCCGCCCATGCCCCCCACATAAGTTAAAAAAATATCTCGTCGGTCTTTCCCCCTCCTCAATCCATTGCGCACGACTCCTTACCTTCACACCTTCACTCTCTCTCATCACTACCGCTTTCAGTTCCCCATTCAGTTCACTAATCCTCCCAGCCACATCCTCCCCTAAAGCTAAACCCCTTTTCAACCTTATAATCTCATTTGTTATCTTATCCCGTTTCTTCCTTCTCTCTCTCGCCTTTGCAACCGAATGTCGAATGACAAATTTCTTAACCCCTTTCTTAAACTTGACCCAAAAAGCCCCTACCCTCTCCCCCTTGTTTCGTTCTAAATATTGCCTTATCCACTTTCTCATGCTCTTTACAAACTCACTATCCTCCAACAACCCATTATTAAATTTCCACAGCCCTTTGCTTTTACCACCCACACTACGATTCAATGACAACACAACACCATCATGATCCGATACTCCTAACACTTCTACAAAACAGCCAGTTACAACATCTACTAAATCCTTTGACACATAAAACCGATCTAATCTCGATCCTATTCCCTGACCCATCCATGTAAACGAAACCGTACGACCATGCACAGACACCCAAGCATCAGACAATTTAAAATCACACAAAAACGTCTTCAATTCCTCACCCCCAGCCCTATTTGTTCCTGTCGTCGCCGTTGTATCTCTACTCTCCAACACACAATTAAAATCCCCCCCCATTATACAGTACGAGTTTGCAAACACATAATCATGAAGCCCTTGAAAAAACAATTTACGATCGCTAACATTCACTGGCGCATACACACACAAAAAGGTATATCTTACATTCCCCCATTTGACTAACAAACTCAACACTCTCCCCTCAGTATCTCGACGAACGTCCAAAACATCTAAACTCACACGATCGCTCAACAAAATCCCTACACCCGCACTCCTCACCTCACCAAAACTCCAATAACATTTACCTTTCCATGCCTTTCCAAACCGCTCAGCTTTCCGTTGATTACAAACAAAAGACTCTTGTACAAACACAACATTCCACTTCGACAATACAGGACAAATGACATCTCGCCTTGCTACTGTTGCCACTCCACGAACATTACATGACAATAGATTTAGGTTAGCCATTAAAATTAACAAAGACATTTACATACTACACTCATTACATATTCAAGATTACGAAACTTTTCGATGTACACACGAAACTAATATACACTACTTATCGTTCAAAGCTGTCTCTATTTCTGCTGCATCCCTTCGTAGCTTTGCCTTGCTAGTTGATATCGGCGAGGCCGGAGCCGGTCGTTTTGCCGACGCTTCCTTCAACTCCATTTCACACACAGATGAAACTTCAGATTCAATTGATGAGAGCTCCTCGTCATCCCCTTCCACCTCCAATAAATCCTGCTTTGCTTCGTCCTGTCCACTCCCTGACTCCTTCGTTATCGGTTCTTGCGTCGTATCCAAAGCACTTTCACTCGTCTGCGAGAAAAGCTCTTGTGTTCCCTTCTCCTGGCTCTGTGCGCCAGAAAGGATAGTAGAAACCTCAGCCGCCGGCTTCTCTGTATTCATCACCGCCGCCGTATTTCCTGGCATCTGGAAGGCAAATGCCGCTTTACATGACCAACCAGAGTGGCCATACTCCCCACACCGGTTGCACTTCTGCTCCTCAACACAATTCCTCGATACGTGGCCCGGCTGGCGGCATCGAAAGCACTGCACGTCCATGCAGTCTCTGGCGAAATGGCCCACTCCTCCACACTTTCTGCATGTTTGTCGCTGTCCAGAGTAATAAACTTTCACTTGGCTTGCTCCAACTTTTAAGTAACTCGGGACAGGCGTGTTGATGGCCATCGTAACTGTTCGCACGCCCGTCTCAATTAGCTCATGGCTAGCCATTACATCTCTTCTGATATTGTAAACGTACCCATATTCACCCAATACTGCTTGTAATTCCTTGTTCGTTACTTCGTACGCCAGGTAATAAACTTTGACATATTTCCTCCTGGCATCTGTGCTTGTGATCACCACAGGGTACCCATTGATGGTGATGGTACCCTGGCCCAGGATCCATTCCACGCACGCTTGGCTCTCAAAAGTAACAACGACCGAACCATCTTTATCCACCTGCACGCACTTAACTTGTCCAGCATCATATTCTCCTTCCCCGTATAAGTAATCTACCACATCAGCTGGTGACACTCTCTTTGTGACGTCATGTTCGAGGGCGAGTCGGACCGAGCAACATCGTTGAGACATCCTTCTGGTTCTGCCTTCTCTTTAAAGATTCTTTCGGCCTAGCCGAAAGAAAACTGAGTCTAACTGACTGTGATCAAGGTTCTCTCATAAAACTATAGCAGATACTACACTTGATCTTCGCCAAAAGGCCGAGAAGCGATACCGTTAAATCGCGCCGTTAGTATTTCTTCGTCAATTCCTCTGTATCCCGTGTGGGGCCTCGCAAGATAATGGCTATTTCGCGAATTCAGAATCCTCAGACTTCCTAAACGACTCAGACGATTTTCAGGGTTCGGTTCAAGGGGTTAGTGTAATTAGGTCTTAGGGTTAAGCAGTTAGAGTTAGTGGGATAAAGTTATAGAGGGTATTTGAAAGAATGAGTTATCAATTTTGTTGAAGGTTGTTTGAGAGCAGTAGTCCAGTCAATCTACGAAGTTTTGGGGGTCCAGTTCAAACTAATTGCAATAGAATGTTTTTCACCGTTATAATGTCAAGTGAGGTGACCTAAGTAACGGTGGAACATCCTGAAAAACGTCCTGGAAGTTAACGAATTTCGGATAAAATGTTGAGCTGTTACCACAGACGTCGAATAAAGTAAAACATTCTCGAATAAAAACATTCAAGTTGAATGTTTTAACATTTTATCAGTCTATGTGTGTTAGAGAGTAACAGAGTGGCTTTGAAAAACCTAAAAAATATTTAAAGCTAAAAACAAACAATTTTGACATTTTGTTCGAAACACAAATTAAACAATTTATGCATAGTAGCTGTAACTGACATCCAGTGATTGTTGATTTCAGTGTCTACTAGAACATGATGCAATAGTGGAAATTACGAGGATAAAAGTACTTGTAACACCAATTGATTCAACAGTCTTTGTTATTCTTTATCGCATTCAAACTTTGAAATCATATATAGTTCACAGCCGGTCCTCTGGAACCCAGGATAGTCGCCTTAATAGTACACGTGTATTAATTCGTATTGTATCGAGCGATAGAGAGCCTGCAGCAGGCAACTGATGTCAAGAATTTATTGCAACTGCATGCTAACCATGATAACCTAAATGAATTTACTGGCAATTTTGTGTCTACTTCTTCTCTCTAAGAATCTTTACAAAGAAAGGTAAGTTCAGAAACACAAGGTATATAATGTCCAGGTGTACGGTCTGAAAATAATAGCGTAAAGTTTCTGCTCACACGGCAAAGTCCAATCCCGCATAATAGACTAAATGCCATAAAACTAATAATCAATGTAAGTCAGCACAGAAAGCTTTTGCATATCGTGGAAAATATAACGCGTACGGATCTGATCGGACTGGATTTTCAGGTCACTAATGCAGAGACGACAAGCCGGCTACCGAGAGAATAAATTAACTACTGTTAGTAAAACTTTCCCATGGTGTATTTTTTTTTACATTAGTATTTTATAAGGACAAAATGAGAAGTGGTTTCCGCTATGATAATAACGCTGGTAGCGTTTCCAAGAGAAACGCCCGACCCCTCATCGCCCCCATAAGGGGGAGTTTGACACTTGCATATTATGACAGTATCCCTTTCTATATTTAGAAAAAATTAGCACCGATATGTCCTTCTGTTTTCTTTTACGACATGAAAATCAGCCACTAAGTTCAGTCGCTTTAAATTTCTCTAAAATAAAATGTTGACATTCTCTTTTCTTTTACAACATGAAAATCAGCCACTAAGTTCAGTCGCTTTAAATTTCTCTAAAATACACTTGCATATTATGACAGTATCCCTTTCTATATTTAGAAAAAATTAGCACCGATATGTCCTTCTGTTTTCTTTTACGACATGAAAATCAGCCACTAAGTTCAGTCGCTTTAAATTTCTCTAAAATAAAATGTTGACATTCTCTTTTCTTTTACAACATGAAAATCAGCCACTAAGTTCAGTCGCTTTAAATTTCTCTAAAATAAAATGTTGACAGTGACACAAAATCAGCCACTGAACTCAGTCGCTTTAAATTTCTCTAAAATGAATTCACAGTGTCACAAAATCAGCCACTAAGTTCAGTGGCTTTAAATTTCTCTAAAATAAATGACAGTGTCACAAAATCAGCCACTCAGTTCAGTCGCTTTAAATTTCTCTAAAATAAATGACAGTGTCACAAAATCAGCCACTAAGTTTAGTGGCTTTAAATTTCTCTAAAATAAATGACAGTGTCACAAAATCAGCCACTAAGTTCAGTCGCTTTAAATTTCTGTAAAATAAATGACAGTGTCACAAAATCAGCCACTGAACTCAGTCGCTTTAAATTTCTCTAAAATATAATGTTGAGTGGGACACAAAATCAGCCACTGAACTCAGTTGCTTTAAATTTCTCTAAAAGTATTTGAACAAATGCTTCAGTTTCATTCCAATCTTGTTGGACTCTCCAGAACAACGCCAGCTTTCATACTGAATAACTGCGATGGTTTCGGCATTCACGCACGAATACATACGTCAGTCTTGCGTTGTTTGAAATGGATTTCCAATCTTTTCATGGCTTGGTGTTCCTAGGAGAGGACCACTCCAAAGTAAGGAAAGAGAATTCGATGAATTTTCTGTAATACCTCGATCAACTTAATCTTTCCATTCAAACAATAGGCCTTTGAAGATCGCTTGCAATGGAAGCATTGCACAATTTGTAAAGTCCAGGTAAGATCTGTTGTCTTTATTTTATAACAGCATCTGACATAAGGCAGCAGTTTTGTTGAATACCGTCAGTCCTAATCTATACTGCCACTTATTTTTCATAGATGGCATCTGATGTGAGTTCTTTGACTCACTTTGAAGGTAAAAGGCATCAACGTTCATTGGTAAAGAATCATATTGACACCAATTGCAAGGAATTTATCCAAAGAGGATCGTTGCCGGCCTCGTTACCTAAATCGCAGTCAAAATCTTGGGTAAGTACTCAATGGGAAATGAAGTCTCTGACAATTCACTGAATCTTATTTCATATCCAGAACATATGGATTGAATTTAGTACTTCTTCGATATCAATGGGTGCAGTTTTCAACTTCAGTATAGTCTTAGGCCTGGTCTGAATTAGCCTGCGATTACAGCCGCTTTTTTACGCTCGCCACAGGGGTCTCCCGAAAGAAGCGTCTGCGGAGTGAGGCCCACATTCCTGTACTGTGACCTCTGAGGTCATGACAGCTCGTGTTGTAAATCTGATACAACACAGCCGCTCATGTTGTGAACACTATTTCCAAACGGCCTGAGTTTGTTGATTCGGCAATCAAACTTATTGTAGAACATGATTTTATTCATCTGTGCATATGATAAGTCCGATGCAATCGCCCGCGGCTCGACATTGTAATATATTGTTCTGGTCGTTGAGTTTAATTTATGCAAATAATGCGATTACCAGCAAGCTGACCAATCAGCTTCTTGGACCAGAATCGGGTCCAAAATGATGTCACAGTACAGGAATGTGGGCCTCACTCCGCAGACGCTTCTTTCGGGAGACCCCTGTGGTGAGCGTAGAAAAGCGGCTGTATTCGCAGGCTAGGTCTGAATGGAATCTTTTATGATTTACCAATGAAATTGCTAGTTTTCGCTTTATAGTTTACGGATTGCGAGTGATTCTGAATGAAAATTAACTCTCTCTTTAGTTGGTTCACTGATGGGGAGAAGACAAAACAGGTTTATTCAACTACAATTGGAAATCTATCAACAATTTGAGTTATAAAGAGTGAAATTTGTTTTTGAAGTAATATTGTAAATCGATTGTAAACATGCAAACCTCGCTGCCCAAATGGTCGCTATGGAAACGTAACCTGAAGGTTTTTTTGCTGTTTGTTTTTCTAAAATGTTCATACTAGTACTTGTGGGTTTTTTTTCACTTCCGAAACTTTATTTTGGTTTCTTGTGTGTGATACAGCATCATACATAAAAGTCGCTTCTAAAGCCACAGGGTAACAATTTTTGAGAAAACATTGAGCGAACTGATTCGGCTGTTAATTCAGTTTAGCCTGATCTCAATCGCCTTCTTTCGCCGCCTTTTTAGGATAAAAAATCCTCGAAAACTTTATAACTTAGCCTTGGAAAGTTTATTTTGTATTTACAAATTTTATTTCGTTATTTGCGTTTTTCGCTTTAACCACCTACACAATCCCCCCCCCCCCCCCCCCCCCCCCCCCCCCCCCCCCCCCCCCCCCCCAATCTCGGCGAAAGGTGGGGACATGGATTTTCGATGGAGCCATAACTGGTTTTAGCCCCCACCCACGGGACACAATATTTTGAAAATTCCATCTTGAATTATTATTTGATATTTTTGGGGTGAGTTTTAGACCACGAGGTAATTTTTAGGGTGGGCAATTTTTCATGGTTTGATAGTTTTCCGACGGTCACCGTTGCCTTGAAGAACCTCCCCAGGGCATTGATTATAGAAATATAAATATGTAAAGTTCCATGGAATATTTGCATCTTGTTTTGCTATTTTTTTAAACTGACGATATTCAGGAGAATGTCGCCATCTAGTCCATCTAGTCACATTGTGCGAACAGAGAAGATGGGTACGTGAATGTATTTACCAATTCTATTGACCCCACCTAATTCCCCACATCCAGGCGTGGGGGTGAACTATGTGGAGAAAATCCCCTATCTAGTCGGGCCAAAGATCTAGCCTATACAAAAAAAAAATGCCCCATGTTTCCCCCACCATTCCCCGAGTTGGGGTGGGTGGGGTTACAATTGACTAGTGCATAAGTATGCGTGTTACTATAAATATAATTTTTGAGATCAACATAATGGTCTGATGTAATAAGCTATCGTTATACCGTTAGTCAATTTCATTCATGTTGTTTGTTGTTCGTTGTACTGTTGTTATGCAGTCGACAAGCCCAAAACTCCGCAGTCGTCGAAGAGGCCGGTTTACATCCCTTTTCGCTCTATCGTGTTTTTGTTCATTTTCCAAGCTATCCACGTATTCTTCGTGTGAAGTCTCAAGTTGAACAAAACGAGTTTCAGTCATAATTGTTTAATATCCTTTGAGAGATAGAAAAGCTTTGAAATATTTTTCAGTCACAACACTAAACGAGCAAACGAGCCAGCTTTTCTTGTCGCTGAAAACGCCAATTGAATGGCTATAGGAAAACTACACGCGGCCTCTGATTGGACGTCGTATCGTTTTTCTCACACGTGAAGAAACGATACGCGGCATCTGATTGGCTAACAATAGTGAGCGAGCGAAATTTAATACACGGAATTTTAGTGAGTAATTAATCTCAGTATTTATATCAATAAAATGGAGTATTTATCACGATCTACCATCATTCCACAGTATTTAATCAGTTGTTTCTACTATAGATCTCCAAACAGAAACATAATATACAGCCGTGTAGCTCATTTCAATGCATTCAAGATGAAGATGATGAAGAAGAAGTAATGAAGTTTGCAAGGTGGATGAACAAACTCTTTCCACCCACTTACAACAATGTTGCGAATAAAACACGCAAGACTTGTCGTGTTTTGCCATACAACGACTCTATACCTGGAGCCTTTAGGGCCTCGATGGTACCTATCGGACTTTGGGAGTACATAAAGAACAATTCTGGTAAGTGTACTTATTTTACAAAACATAATCCAGTGAAATATAAAAAAATTACGTTAAACTGAAATCCCGGGAACCTGAACCTAAGGAATCCGAACTTCGCTCAATAATTTTTTTAATATTTCCGAAGCCTTTTTTGAATTACCAACTCATTACTGCATCACCAACCAAGACCACGAAGAAAACCAAATCAACTAACAGTAATTATTATTTGCCTATTACGGCACAAACACATGATTGTGATGATTCGCTTTTGGGCTGAATGACAAACAATTCTGTAACTGCAGAAGAACTTACCATTGCATTACTACAGGTTAACGCAGAATTGATTATCTCATATGATGGACACAATAACAAAATGCTAGATACATGTATCCTAAACGCATGAACCATACATTGTTTGTTACTGTTAATATTGTTATTGCATTTTGTTCTTCCAAGAAGTGTGCAGAATTATGCATTATTATCAATACATTTCAGCAATAGACCATTATTGGTCTCTTGAGACTTGAGTTGAGTTAACAAATATATGTTGCGTTCAACTGATGATTGCATTATTTTGCTATTAGTGATAGCTAACAAAATGTTAACTGACAACATATGCCATTATAATGATGCACTACTAGTGGTGTAATAGGTCACATATTGCTCATCACATACTTCTCGCAGCACTTCGCTTGCTTAAAGCAATGACTAGTATAGGGTTATATTTCTTGCTTTTTTTGTGAAATTGAAGCTAGTGTT
Source organism: Actinostola sp. cb2023 (assembly GCA_033675265.1). Lineage (NCBI taxonomy): Eukaryota > Metazoa > Cnidaria > Anthozoa > Actiniaria > Actinostolidae > Actinostola > Actinostola sp. cb2023. The sequence continues at coordinate 67,818 of JAUJYZ010001235.1, read as the reverse complement.
GCTGTCATCGAGGATAAATATTCATGTTAGGACGATCAGTATTGAAGAGTGCAGAATATTTTGGAAAGCAGATCAATAGTTGTGCGTACCCTCACAAAACTTCATGCCAAAATACCGAGGAAATTATTACACCGTACCCCAAACATGTGCAACCCATGGAGAGGCGAGATTGATCAAGTAGCAGAGTTCGAAGCAAAATAATGAAACTTTTAAATAAGACAAACATTAGCTTGATCAGACAATCTCCAGAATAAAAGAACAAAAACTGTTTGCAAAGGAAGCCATTCTCCAGTTGCTCACTTATTTGAAATAGTCAAAAAGCCGGCTACGAAATGAAGCAGCTTTTAAAAATGCATGTTTTTTTAAGGAAATCAATCATACGATTTCGAATTTGCAATTAATTAATTTTAGTGATTGTTAATGTCAACAACCAAAAATAAAGTTTGGAATGGTAAGTTTGATTTTTGTTCCTGAGTAAAATAAACTAACTCGCAACTAGCATTGTTCCCACACTCATAATAAACATGCAACACTATGCATCTAGGGAACTAGGATGTCGCCATTTTCTCTTTAGTTTCCTGGCAACAAATTCCCCTTCGTTTCCATCCACTGGTCCGCCAGCCATTCATCCTTCAAGGTATGCTCTTCCCTTTTTCTCCAACCTTTTGTTTCTTTTCAGCAATTTTTACCATTTATTTTCACTTTTTCCGGTTTACGTTCAGGTTTCTGGCCTTACGTATGTTCACGAGTTAGCGTAAGTCTCCCATTCATCCCACCCAACACTTCCCTTGCGAAATTGAACTAAGAATTCCTAAGAATTCCTATAAATTTCCTAGGAATTCCTAGGAATTTATTCTTAGGAATTCCCAAGAATTTCTAGGAATTCCTAGGAATTAATTCACGGTATTTTGGGACGCGAATTCTTGGGAATTCTTGGGAATTCTCAGCTTAGAACATTCTTGAGAATTCTTAGGAATTCTTCAGAATTCTTAGGAAAGAATTCCTAGGAATTCCTAGGAATTCTTGAGAATTCTTAGGAAAGAATTCCTTGGAATTCCTAGGAATTAATTCACGGTATTTTGGGACGGGAATTCTTAGGAATTCCTAGGAATTCTCAGCTTTGAGAATTCTTAGGAATTCTTGAGAATTGCTTGATTGGGGTGAAATAGAGAAATTCTTGAGAATTCTTAGGAATTCTTGAGAATTGCTAATTATTGCTTGATTGGGGTGAAATAGAGAGATTCTTGAGAATTCTTAGGAATTCTTGAGAATTGCTATAATTGCTTGATTGGGGTGAAATAGAAAAATTCTTAAGAAACTCTGTAACCTTGTTAACAAGACATATAATCATTTCAGCTAAAACTGAATTTTTATTGAAATAAATATGATTTTTTTGGTGTTCACAAGACTGTGAAATAATAATAATAATTCTAAAAATAAATATTATTATAAAACACCAACAAACTAGATTCTGCATACTTACAAATGTAAATTCTCACATCATTATTTAAATTACATTGTGTTAAAAGCTCTTTAATTAAGAGTAACTTTCCAAGTAGAAAACAACTATACTGATCAATAACATTCCAATGCCAATATTGGAAAATCAGTCATAATCGCTATTGCAGTTATACCTCTCAACTCAAGCGGCTCTTTTGATTGGTCTTGCACAACCAAGAGCAGTCAAAATCATGCCAACACCAAGGATCAAAATCACTTTAATATTACAAACAACTCAGTTTTTCAATAGAGATATTAATAAAATCAAACTTACATATCATTTACGAGGTAAAAAACATAACATTTGAAGCAAATTTCCCTAATTCCTTGGCTTTAGAATACATGTGACAGTGTTGCGTGACAGAAATTGACTCTCAATAAATCAAAAACCAAACATCGAAAGTACACAGATTATTTGTGAAGACTTTTCTTATGGATATAAACAAAATATCAAACAAACAGTTTTGTACGATGAATATTTTAGATTTTAGCATTTTGATGACGTCATGTGCAAACCAAGAATATTGAGTGGAGAGGGATAACAAAACACTTAATGCATGGTCCATTGGAAAATAGTTAGTTTTGTTTCCCCTCGAGTCTTGATGTTTCCCTTGAATTCCTCTCAGGAAACATCAAGACTCGAGGGGAAACAAAACTGACAGTAACTTTTTCCCTCGGGGTCATACATTAATTGTCAAACATACCGTATTCACTGGCGTATAAGCCGCACTCGCAGATAAGCAATGCAAATTTTGTAAATTTCTGGTACCAATTCCCGATGTTATCCGAGATAAGCCACACCCCCAACGGATCGCGATTTTCTGAAAAAAAGTGTGGCTTATACACCAGTGAAAACAGTATGTTTAGTTCAAGAAAGAAAATAATTAAATTAATTATTTTCTTTCTTGAACTGATCTCTTATCTTCTTCTGTTGTCCCCTGATCCACTTGTCAGTGTCACTTCTTGACACACATTCATATTTCTTCTCCATGACACCTAAAATTCAGGTCAGCAATTAATGACATTATTGAATTTGAACTATTCAAAAATGTAGTATTATTACTTAGGAATTATACTTACTGTACAACAAGCTCATCTTGGTCTTATCCAGACCACTTGTCCCGCTTATGCCGTTCAATGACAAGGTTCTTAGTTCATCGTTGGTGAAAAGGGCTCTCAGTAATATCTTGACAGACTCAAATGGTATTGAGTGAGGCATGATCATTCCAGTAAGGCGATCCTACAGTTATTAAATAAAAACTGTTGTTAATATTCTTTATCATATAACTGTGACGTAATTTCACCAAATTTGGTCATTTTTGAGGCTGGCCAATTAGAAATGCCCTGTAGAAATCCGTAATGCCCTGTTCACAATAAAAAAACTCAAAAAACAATGTCCCGATAAAATTACGTTATAGTTAATATATAATAAATCCCTTATTAGATGTTTTCTCGAGTATTACGGGCTGACATTTTACTCGTTGCTCGCATACCGGTCGGTTAGGGTACCCTGATAGTACTGATACCTTAAGAGTTTGAAATTGGAAAATGCAAATGAGATGATGTCATCGGTGTAAAATGGCCTAGAAGTAATTTGTAATTTGATACATTGTACTCTTGAATCAAGCAGCCAAAATGTTAAAGTGCTACTAATGGACGAAAATTGATCAAATTTAATTTAGCTGAAACTTCATTGAATAATTCTTCAAGGGTCTAATAATAACTAGTTAAAATCTTTTTTTGATATTCCAGAGGGAAGTATTATATTTCCATGAATCTTTAGAGGAGCCAGTGACGTCATCGATCTACTCAACCCAACGTAACATTCAGCTCCATACATTTCTTTGTATTTTGTGAGTCAAAATATATCAATGTTTTGTTCAGATAACAGCTCTGCATAATGAAGACAACTGGTCAGACATTCAATCCTAAGCACAAATAATGTAAGAAAACTCCTTGACCCAAACTTTTAGCTTCATAGAAATAAAATAATTCAAGAAACTAAACACAAAGAAATGTACGGAGCGAAGCTGTGTTGATTGTTAGGGTTGAGTAGATGACCTCACTGACACTTCTAAAGATTCATAAAAATGTATTACTTCCCATAGGAATTTGGAGAAAACACATTAACCAGTAATTGTATGGCTGTTTGAGATTATTTCAATGAAGTTTCAGCTAAATTAAATTTCGATCAATTTTTGTCCAAGTAGCACTTTAACAAAACCATGTATTGATTTAAGAATTATCATTTGCAGATGAAAAAAGAGCAGTAATTCGCACGGGAGCATTTTTGTTTGTAAAATGAAGAAATGGTCAAATTTCTCAGCATGTGTCCATCGAGTTATGGATGCACGAGGGAGGCTGCTAAGCATGAGAGAAGCGTAAGAGTCGCACAAGCTTCTTGAGTGCTAAATAACAGCCTGGCCCAAGTGCATCCATAACTCGATGGACGCACGCTGAGCGTTGACCATTCCTTCAGTAAAATCATCTGTGCATTCACTGTGATGGACATCATGAAGTAATTCCCCACTGCCATTTTGTATCACATGACGATCTTTCTGGAGTGTAACTGTACAACTCACATATATGCCACACCCTTAATTTCAAATTAAGATTTTAGATTAAAAGGTGTGGCTATAAATATCAACCAGTGTTTTAACTTATTTAACTTACAAATTCAGTGATTTTGTCTTCAGTTCCTGCTTGTTTTGCCTGCAATTTAATTAAGCATTAATGCACGCTTGCCGTGTCTTTGTTCTCTGTTAAAAACACGCGGGATATGTTGGGAGAACAAAGAACATATCCCGCGTGTTTTTAACAGAGAACAAAGACACGGCAAGCGTGTATTAATGCTTTTATAAAATAATTACAAGGATTTCTTTCTTAAAAAATCCTTTATTTACGCGCATTTTGATTCTCCTGAAAAGCGAGAAATCGTGCATCATCCAATCAAATCTCACGAAAGAAATCAGAATGGCAAAGCAGTAGCGACTCGAGAACTTTTATCAGTGCCGTATAAATAGTGTTTTGACAGGAAAAACGTTTTGAAGAATGCTCTTTTCTGTCAGAAAATTACAGAAGAATGTTTGTTGCCCTTCGTTTGTGTATCCTGTGAACACAAAACACGAAGAAAAGTGAGAAAAGCTGAGCTGATTCAATGAAGACGAATCGTCAAACTTTCTGAAATATTTGACAACTAGATGAATCTGAATGAGCACGAAGTCAGGTAGCCAAATATCCACAGTTTTTGTCGTATTTTTGAATCTTTTCATCGCTTTTCTCGACAAGAATGTATAAACGATGGACGTTTCTGAGACATGTGAAGATATGTTTTTTCTTTGACATATTTTACTAGAGATATGAATGTTCTGGCGAACCCGCTGTGTAGCTACAAGAATCGCTCTGTTTTCACTGTTTTGTGATTATAAATACGGCTATCTTTTCTTGATATTTTCAGTCGTACACTTGAGAAAATATGTGTAACTATAGAACTTACAGAACGGTTAGTATGTGATTGAGAAAACTGAGCAGTTAGATTTAGTTTTCTTCGTTATTGTGGACAAAAATAATTGGACGATTCGTCGAGTTTCTTGGTGTGTTTGAAATTGAAGCTCAATTCTTGCAAATTGTCGGTTTAAAATGAGCAAAATCACATCTAGATAGAACTTGAACTTAACTAAACAAGAAAAACTGTAATTCTATGGCTTATATTTAGTAAATAAAACACTGTTTGAAAACAGAAAAAAAAATATTTGTGGCCGATCAAATCCACTGCATCGCTTCAAGGTCGTTCAAGGTCATGAACCATGTTTATGTGCTCTTATATCACATAGCTTTTTAGCCAATCAGAGCGCGCGTTATATATATGTTATTTTATAATTGTTTTTAATAAAATCAATGACAAGGTTGGCACTCCAGGTTAATATCCTCAATTATCCCACAACATAAAATATGCAACCAACCATAAATAGCAGATTTAGTGCTGTTGCATATTTTGCAGAATTCTCGTGGCACACCATATATTGATATCCCACTTACTTGATATATACACTTTGAAAGTACATGCAGTCAGGTGTGTAGGATATTACATGGTACATGTAGTATGCCATTTGAAAGCATTGTACATTACATTACTGGTACATGTATATGTTGTAGTTTAAATGATCCCTTGGATTGGTTCATTTTAAATTAAACCTGAGTTCAATTTTAAATTGGACCAAAGATCATTTTAAACTACAACATAGAGTGATTCCAATAAACCTGGGCACTTAACTAATTAGCTGTCAGTGTTTATTAGATGCAAAGGAAAAAAAGAAAACAAAAGAGTGAGTGTCTAATTAAGTGTGTATTCAGGTGTAGTTAGTAATCAGCCCAGGTTTATTGGAATCACTCTATATAATACTGTATTTAATCTGTCTTATAATGTTAACACAATCCATTGTCAATGGTATGGAATAAGTTATGAAGAGGAACATCCATAAATTATTTTACAACACTTGAAGAGTAATCGCGCAATCTGATTGGCTGGTTTATGCCGTTGTGACTTAAGAGGACAGACACACACTGATTGCGTGATCGCTCGCACATGGAACCAGCACACGCAAAAATTGGTGGTGGATCTATTTTACCGCTTTGACAGTGAAATCACTCGCTGTGCTTGTGATTCCCCTTGAGTTTTGAACATAATTTATGACGCCAATGAAAAAACCATCTGCAATTTGTTAACTTTGTAACAAAATATATACAATGTAGACTATACCTTCTTTTCTTTTAGGCTCCTTTTTAGAGCTTTCACCTCTTCCTTTAGGTCTTCGATGTCCCCTTTCATCCTTTCGGTCATGGACGTCATTGTCAATCGGAACAAATTCCAATCAGATTCATTGGGCTTGCTTACATTTCGTAATGGCTGTGGTGGTGATGGTGGACCTTGCATCATTGTTGTGAAATTGGGTGATGATTTGGCCATGGATGGATAATTTACAGGAAGTTGTGGTAATGGTGTTTCGTCAAAATTGTGCAAGTGGGGTGAAGGGGTGTTGGATATATAACTGAAGGTGGAAGTGTTTCTTTGTGGTGTGTGGGGAGAACTGGTGGAACTTAGTGGATGATGTTGTTGAGTGGTGGTGTGTGGGAATGTTGGTGATGAAAAAAGATCTGATAGAGACATGATGGAATTGTTGTGTAACTGTGCTTGTGATGAAAAAATAGGTGAAAGAGAATGAGATGATGCTACAGGTGTGATGGGTGTGATGGGTGTGATGGGTGGTGTTTTGGTCTTTTGGTCCATAACCAATCTTTTTTTGCTCCCAACAATGCTGTTAATGCGTTCTATCTGGACAGCACGTTGTAACTATTAATAGAAGTGGAATTACAATGTTAATACAATAACAACAACTGAAACTAATTAATAAACTAAACTGAAAATACTTCTAACCTCTGATTCTTTGGCTCCTAAATGCTTATCATTCTTTGATACATCCTTAGGGTAATAGTAAGAGAATCAATACATTAATGGCTTGTTTGTAACCGGCTTGTTTGTAAAGTGGTTGGAGTTATTGAGCTGTCCAGCAGTGTTTTTCGCATGAGAGGAATGCAGGTTAATGTGGCCTTAATAACAACGATGAAGAAAAGAGCCCATTTTATAACAGTAAAAATGAACACTGTATATTTACCTTCTTTAATTTCTCAACTTTCTTTTTCTTTTCATGCTGTTCAATATTTACCTCAAAATCATCAAGAACTTCATCAGTGTCTGAAATTTAAAATACATCAATTTAAAATCTGGATTCTGTTATATTTCATGTACATGTATGAAACACTCTGTACCGGTTCTTTAATAACTTTACTAATGTTTAGAGTTGAAACGTCAGTAAAGTTTAAGTAATGTTTTTTTTACAGTTTTATACTAGTTTCCATATAGTTTCCATTTATATGTTCGTAAAACAAGTAAATAATAAATTAATTATTACTTGGACTTGACTCCAGAACTTTCTTGGAGGGCTTCCTCTTCCTCTTCATTACATCCCCATTATCTGTTCAATAATATTTTAAATTTATAATAATGCATCAGTCAATTGAAATCCTGGTCCATGCATTGGCACTGGGCGAGGAAATCAACAAAATATCCATCTATAGGGTTCATTGAGCGGTGATTTAACAGCACAGTAATTGTCATCGATTTATATACAGGGCACTGACCTATATATAGAATGATGGGGACGCTCGTCGGAAATTTTGACATTAAATGGTACCTGAGTGCCCGGCCATAACCAATCGATAATTCCGATAATCGATAAAAATCAATAACAATCGATAATAATCGATACCAATCAATCGATTAATATTGGAAATCGATAAAAATCGATCACGTAAAATTGTGTGAGTATCGATTATCATCAATTTCTATCGATTTTCATCGATTTTCAACGATGCTCAGAAATCCTTCAGACATGGTAAAGATGTGTTGATAGTGCGGTAGATGAACTGACGCTACAGTTGTTCTGAACTGTTGAACTGTTGTTCGCTACAGTTGGTGATTGTGCTTCGGCAAATTATTTAGATCACATAACATATTCGCTGTGGTGAATTTTTGGAATCGATGATATTTGATATGAAACGATAATAATCGATATAATCAAGGACACTTGGGTTGTGAGTATCGATTATCATCGATTAACGATATCAATCAATACTAATCAAATGATTATTATCGATTAATATCGATGTCAATTCGATTACTTTCCGATGATCGATTTTTATCGATTGGTATGGCCGGGCTGAGTGTTATCCTGGTGGGAGTGGAAGCATAAGATTTTTACCCCTAAAAGGTACCAGCTAAGTAACGATGGTGTTAAGTGAAATGAGATAAATCCTGAAGATGATTAAAGTTGTTGTTGCTGTAATTCGTATCTCGGGTATCTTATTTACTATAAAAAAAACCTAAAAGGTACCATGAGCGGACCGACGAGCATTATAATCCCCGTCATTCCGATCGGAACATTCCAATGTTCCAGCTAATCGTGACACTAGTCAGGCTTTATTAGCTTACTTACTTACCTTCAACAAGCGGTTCCGTAAGTTCCTTTTCATAGGCTAAGGCTTTGGTTTTATTTGCTGAGATAAAGAATACAGAATAAAATGTAAGTTTATGGCATCAGGTGTCGCGGAAATACCATGGTATAATTTGGAAAATGATTCAGTTAACAAATCCGAAAATATTCCTCCAAAACAATCCAAAACAAAATTAGCTAATGTCATCAGACTTTAACATTGGCAGGAAGTAACTGACAGTTCGAATCTGTATGGCTATAAAATTGATAGTGAAGTAACACCGACACAGAGATGTTTTCCTTCACTACGACCAAGAACTGACGCTTCATGCAGATGGACCGGTTGCCATTTTGAATAATCCTGTGACGTCACTATGACGCCGGAAAACTTTCGTCGGAAAAACTTTCGTCGGAAAAACTTCGGAAAATCTTTTTTTTTGGCACAAAAAATTTATGTTCTCGTATTTTTGGGGGAAGAAATTAGTTCGAAATTACTTAATCTACATAAGCTTACATTTTACATTCATCCCATTTTTAGATCAGGAAACCATAGCAAATCAGTTTCCAAAATTTGCCAAATTTTCGCCAAAGCTGTTTCTCGTGAACCCAATAAATTTCTCACATTTTTTTCAGTTGTGAAGAAATTAGTTCAAAATTAGTTCAATCTACTTACATTTTGCATTCATCTCGTTTTTAGGTCAGGAAGTAGAAGTAGAAAGAAACTATAGACTTCTTTCAGTAATTTTCCAATTTTCGCCAAAACCAAAGGCATGTGAAGCGCCCGGGGAAGCTGTTTTTCGTGAACCCAAAAAAGTTCTCGTATGTTTTTCAGTTGTGAAGAAATTAGTTCAAAATTACTTCAATCTACTTATATTTTGCATTCATCTCGTTTTTAGGTCAGGAAGTAGAAGTAGAAGGAACTTTATTCAGTAATTTTTCAATTTTCGCCAAAGCCGGCATGTGAAGCGCCCGGGGAAGCTGTTTTTCGTGAACCCAAAAAAGTTCTCGTATGTTTTTCAGTTGTGAAGAAATTAGTTCAAAATTACTTCAATCCACTTAGTTACATTTTGCATTCATCTCGTTTTTAGGACAGGAAGTTGCCGATTAAGATTATAAGTGGGGTAACTTTTTTTTTTTTTAAGCTAAGTGACTCACTTACCAAAAATCTTCAAAACTAGTGCCTTGAATATCTCCGCTTGTCCTTTTTGTCTTGTGATGACTTGCACAGTTGAATTTTCTTCGTACTGCCCAAGAACATCTTTCGCAGCTACTACGCTTACACTTCCTTCCTCCTCCCATTGAACGATGCAAAATACCATGTTTTTATTAAAAAGGATCTGACAGTATTAAAAATGAGTAGCAACGCTCACTGACAGAAACAACAGTGAAGCTCTCAGCTCAAATTTGCGCGGTCTTGACTGACAAACAGCTAATGTCTGATCACGTGAAACATTTTTTTTTAACCAATCAGCTCATTCTCAAATGACCAACAGCACGTGTTCACTTCGTGTTAAGTTGTGTCACGTGAAACTTTAACCAATCAGCTGTCGATAACTAACGACGATCAAACAACAGTTGGACGTTCATGGTGGCGGTTGTTCTTACTTCGCTCTTGCATTTGAACTGAAGTTTCGTGATTGCAGATGGATCAAGGGGAAGCAGACAATAACTTTTACGAAGAAATCGACATTGAAGGACAAAGAAGATTAAAGTGTTTAGTCTGTGGCCGCGTATTATCAAGGAAACAAAGACTTGAAGAGCATCTAAAGAACATTCATTCGATAAGTAAGAATATTCGTGTCAGACCGATGTCAGACCACAGGTACTGAAGCCTGTTTATTTATACAGTAAGGTTTGGCTTTTTCAGATTCATGGAAAATCACATTTTCCGACATATCTCCATGCAGTTTAAGTAATGGTTCGCGTAAGACGTAAGAACTACCGTGAAAACAATAGGCCTAGGCCCGATTCAGCGCGAAATTCAAATTGTTTTCCTAAATATTTCGTAGAGAAGAATGATTGGGACTACACAAACTCATTAGCAGATACATATGATATAGTGATGGTTTATAAGTATCCAGAATTACAGATAATTCGTATGTGCAGAAATACCATTTATGACGAGAAATAACCCGTCCTTGGGATATCTGGGTTATAATTGAAATACAAGATGACATTTGGTAAGAATTTCAAAGTCACGTGACATTTAGGGGAGAAAAATATCAATTTGCAAATGGGCTGATGGGTATCTTTTATTTCAAAGTTCTTTCGGTGTTAAATTGTTACGTTGTGCTTAATAACAATCTGTCCGGTATAGTTGACTTCAGTTTCGTGTTAATGAGATAATCGACAAAATGGATCATGTGACCATGAAATGAATTTCAATATTGTAATTTTTCTAATACCGGACAGATTGTTATTAAGCTCATTGGACTTAACAATTTCACATCAAAAGAACTTTGAAATAAAAGTTTTAAACTGCATGGAGATATGTCGGACAATGTGATTTTTCAGGAATCTGAAAAAGCCAAGCCTCAGTGGACCGTGAGTCTGTGACGTCCAACGTAACGTGGTAACCGAAAAATCAATGACGTCACGGTCCACTAATTCTACGTTTGGGCTACCTGTGGTCAGACCTTTATCAGATATTATTATATAGTCAAGTCAATCCTCACGCTCTGATTGGCTTAAAACTGTGCTTTATCAGAGAACGGAGCACGGTTTAATGACGCTATTTTTCAAAAAGACCAAAATTCTGAAGAAAACAAACCCAGCACGCGCTCGATGGCGTAACTGGCGTCAGTAGCGTGCGCATTTCATTCCCTAAAATTCTTGTCTATTTATCATATGGGAGGTTTTATGGAATCTTCTTCTGACGTCAAAATGATCACCGTCATTTTACTTGCTCAAAACTTCAATTTTAGATCGTTGAAGTCTAAATATCTGTCAAATATAAGTTACTTATAAACAAACAAACAAATGTCATCTAGTTGCTTGAAGAAAAACTAACAGACTTTGAAAGTTAGGCTCGAACATTTTGTAGATCTTGATGGCCACTACGTCACACGTAAAACCTCCCATAAATAATAATATTTTAAATAGGATCATGGATAGTAATAATGTGATGGTCCCGTTCATTTATGATAAAGTGTAGTATAATAATTTATTAGTGTGTACTATAATTTGTTTTTCCTAAACTATGTGTGATGTATTTTATCACTTTTGTCTGTATAGGTTATCGAAAGAGGAAGTATAAACTGTATGTTGAAAATGAAAATTTACCAGTTCCAAGGTCGACTCGTCACAATCAGAAATTGAAGCAAATCAGGAGTTTGCATGTCAATCAAGCACCAGAAGCACAAGTCGAGCTTCAAGCAGTCACTACCACAGATTGCACTTTAAGTGCTTCAACTCATGACACTTTCCATTCTTTAAATGATGGATATTTACAAGCAAGTACAGACAACATGGTGGATGATGTTGTTGCGATTGAAAACGAATCTGTCGTTCTTGATGTTGAAAATGATGCTGCCTGTGTGGATGTGGAAGATGGTAGCAGTAGCAGTGAAGATTCCATGAGTGGTGACGACAGTTTCGGTAGCTTAAATCAGGGTCAAAGTTCAACCTCAGAGTTGGAATCGGAAGAGGATTGTGGTGATGGTGGGAATAAAGAGGATTCCATTTTACTTGAAAATCAAAGACAAATTTCATTTTTTAACAGTGCCTGTAAGTCAGTCTTGTCATATATTTCACGACATCGCTTAACAACCGAAGCAGCACGAGACTTGATAGAGTTGGTGAAAGTGACTTGCCCAGAAAGCGAGGTGTTTAAAACTATTACTTACAATGCGATTCAAGAGGTTTGTGGCAACTGTGCAATCAATACATATGACATCTGTGAAAAGTGTTGGGGGTTGTTTCCATTGCATGATCAAGACCTTTGTGCTACTCCAAATTGTGGAGGGTATGTATTTCACATTTATAAAGGTGATGTTTCATGCAAGTAATAAATCTCTAACAATATTAAATTTATTGCTCAATCATGAAATCATTGCAAATAATCTTCCTGGAATAGCCATTCAAATATTTTTTGGGTGAGTTCATTTAATGCTTTATACAACCATTATCCTTGAAATGCGACCCTGAAAATTACAAAGATTTCAGACAAACTCCAGTCTAGACGGCCATCAATCCAACTAGCTTTGCTATGATTGGTTAAAGTCTGGACACACCCATTGAAGGAATGGTCAACGCTCAGCGTGCGTCCATCGAGTTATGGATGCACGCGGGAGGCTGCTAAGCACGAGATAAGCGTAAGAGTCGCACGAGGCGTAGCCGAGTGCGACTCTAGCTTCTTGAGTGCTTAGCAGCCGACCAAGTGCATCCATAACTCAATGGACGCACAGCTGAAGCGTTGACCATTCCTTTTATAACATAGTTACTGCAAATTCAAATGAAACAATTTTATTTTCCAATTGATTTCCGAGCGCGCGCAATGGCGATGACGTGAGCGAGCGTCCATTGAGTTATGGATGCACGCTCGCGCACGCTAATTAGCCAATCAGAGCGCGCGTTATATCAATGCTATGTTATAAATTATGTTGTTTGCCGATTGATGTCCAGCTGTTTTCAAAACCAAGTTATCCCTGCCCCCTACCCCCAGGACAACGCGTTGTTGTACAAAATCCCTGTCCCCAGGCCACAGAGGTCCTTACAAATCCCTGGGGTTTATGATAACAGCTGGATTATTGCTCGATGCATTTGATAACCCAATCAAAAGCAATCAAATGAGTGGATTCAATTGCTAATGATGCAATGACTTTTTTCAAATGTGTAACACATACTTTTGCAACTTGTGTATAATAGTATGCCTCAGCAATGTAATGCTCGCTTTTAGCCTAATAATCTCAGTGCATCCAATTGCTGATTCACACAGCTACTGTAGAATACATCAGTTTAAATAATACATAATAATGATCTAGTGTTCTAGGCATCCTCATTAAAGATTATTATTATTATTATACCAATCCTCTAAGTTGAAAATTCATTTAGTTTCCTTTTTCATAATAATAATTTCTTCACTGACAGATTAAGATACAAAGGAAATCAACAGGACCAAAGCAAAAAACTTCCTAAATGCAGTTTTTACACTGTTGATATAAATCAACAGTTAAAAGAACTGTTGGAAAGTGAGTATTTGTGGTATTGACTCTTATCAGGTGTACTGATATTTCCGATCATAGGCTGTTTCACCAGAAAGAAACAAGTTTGCTATTCTGAAAAATCAGTACACCTGTTAAGAGTCAATTCAAGAATGGTTGTTAAGGACAATTTGGTTGGATCCATAATACATGTATGTACCTTAATTGCCTATTATGGCAACCTTTAATTTTACTACATGACTTTGTTGTATTAATTTGTTAAGAGCAAACTGCATTATATACATGTATGCATGCACGGTAACATGGCATGAATGTGAAAGAAACAAATAAAAATCAAATTACAATTTATATTGATACACATATATTTGAGTTATCGAATTCATGAATAACAAGACGCTCAATGAGCGTATACTTGGACATTATGACAAGTAGATCTCTATCTTTGCTCACCAGCACACACCATTGGTAGAACAAGCCACAGCCATTATATAGTAAAATATCCACTTATACATCGTTGGATTCGATAAGTCAGATACAATATTTGTGTCCAAACTGTATGGTGCTTGCCTTCGGCTCACCATTGTAAATACCATACACTCAATTTGGCCGCTCATATTGTACATATCTATTACTAAAATAGGTACAATATCAATATCTGATACAGCTTTTCATACATGAAGTGCCATTTTTGGGCAAGACAAAACAAGCTGTATTATTTATATTATATAAATACGTGTATATATAATTCAAGTTCATTATTATAAAATTTTGTTGAATGATTAATAATACTTTTATATCCTAAAATAGGAAATACAATGTGGGAAACAATACAACAGCGTAATCAGAAACGTGGTCAAGATGATGTCATCACAGACATAATCGATGGAAAGTACTATTTAGGACATTGTGAAGAAGGAGAGTTCCTTAGCAGTCAAAACCACATCAGCCTTATTTTTAATACTGATGGAGTCCCCTTATATTCTTCATCCAGTGTCTCTATCTGGCCTGTGTTTTTAGCAGTAAATGAAATACCATCTCCAGATAGGTATGAAAGGGCCGAAAAGTTACTGTATTTGGTTTTTCATTAACATAATACTACCATAGTTTTGGATCATAGTTTTGGATCACATCCAATCATATGCGGCTTTCTTATCATCTTAATATGAAAGAACTGAGGATATGTAAATTACCGTGAGAACGGCTCTCTCTGATTGGTCCGAAACAGCACTTATATCTTTACAATCAAATATGCTTTTCAACGTGCCGCACCATCACAAACGTATTCCAATATGATTTCACTTCAGTTTCAAAAGGACAAGGAAACAAAGCATGCAAGAGAAATTGCCTCTAAAAATTCAATAGAACAGTACTTTTATAACACGAGAAAAATCCTAAACTGCGTGATTAGTGGAGACAATTTTCCCATCCCCCAACCAAAAACGTCTGCATATTTCATAACGGGCTGAAACATCATTGCTTTTAAAGCAATATAGGCTTGTTGATTGTGAAAGTTCTTGTAGATTGTCACGTGCTATTACACAACATGTCAGTGTCAATCAAGTGTTTCACTGAAACATAACATATAATGTACATGTACATTGTAGCTATGTCAAGATTCCACTTCATTTGTGATACCTTTTACTTTTATTCAAAAACAAACATTTTTTCCATTTTTGCATTGCCAAACTCAGGGTGCGGCTTATCTGCGAGTGCGGCTTATACGCCAGTGAATATATTGGTATTTTGTTTCTTACATGGAAAGGCTTAAATTAATTGGAACTAACCACTCATTTTCATATTATTATTAACAGGTTTTCTAAAAAAAACATGCTTATGTGGGGGATTTGGCAGGGGAAAGGGAAACCCCCTTTCAATACCTACTTTGAACCTTTTGCTGATCACATGTCACACTTTTTTTATTTTTTTTTATTTTTTTTATTATCATTTTTATTTCAATTGTACAAATATAAATAACAGCATATATAAATAACATATAATATACAATACAATATGCAATACGAAATACAATACGATATACAATACGATATACAATATACAATATAGTTAACTAGGTATTGGGACTGTAAAGACTGAGCAATATGTATAAAAGTCTATATTTTAGCATCAAGTGCATTTCTCAACTTTTGTCAGGTGAAATGATAATTTGTTATTCTTATAGGCAATAGTATATTCTAACTTTTCGTAGTGTTTCAATAAGGTTTGGAAACCTTTTAAACTTAACAAAGAACTATTCCTACATCTGTATATAAAATACTTATATAAAAGAAGTATAAAATTGACTAATATAACGTTATTGTTATCATGAAGGCCGGTGATCATTAATACTGAAGTTAACTCTGGTAGTTTGATATTATACGGTTTTAACCAATTAGTTATATCAAGATATAATGTTGCTGAGTCTTTACAGTACACAAAGATATGTTCAATAGTTTCGTTATTAGATTGACAGAAAGAACACAGAGGGGAAGTTTGGAGTTTAAATCTAACTAGATCCTTATTTAAATATAGACAATTCATAAGTATTTTATACTGAAACTATCTAAGTTTCGTATCAATAGTAGTTTTATATATCAGACAATAAGCTGATTCCCAGTCAATAGAAATATCTGAAAAGATTTGTTGCCACCTACGCTGAGAAGTTGGAGCAGTGAACTTTCTGTCAATAAATAGGCCATAAATCTGTTTTGTTTTGATTTTGTTTATATTAATCTTCTTGCCACTTATTTCAATTTGTCTCTGTGGAGCATGTACTTGTGAAGGCATGTGCATATTTTTCTTTAATTCTCTCTTCCACTCCGCTGGAATAGCACTAATTAAACCCCTCCAACTCATATAATCTACCTCCAGTAATCCTTTCATTTTCGCCCATTCCCAGTTGAAGCCAGTGGTGGGGTCCCATAAATCACTTACTAACAGAATTCCCTTTTTAACTAGTCGTTGCATGTACCCTTTATCAATATCAATTTTAATGTAAATGTTGTTCCACAGGGACTGTTTTAAAATGTCGGTCCGATTGTCGTCGATTTTTGTGCCACAAAACGTAGCCCATGCATTCAGTACGTTAGTGTAAAATAAAGACAAGTCCTTAGGTATTTTTGTGCAGTCAAAATTCTCTCTGATGCATTCAGGCCCCCCGATACTTCTCAGTTTCCGTAACGGTAGCACTTTCCAATAACTATAAGTGTTATCAAGTAGTTTAGTTGCCCATTTAAAGTGACTCGCTTTAATCATACTCTCAAAATCAGGAAGCTTTAACCCTCCCACTTCATAATTCCCAATAAGTGTATTATATTTGATTTTTGGTTTTTTCCCATTCCATACAAACTTTGCCACCTCAGACTTTACTTCTTTTATAAAACTCTCCTTCACTCCTGTTTTAGTACAGATATAATATAGTTTAGAGAGACCTAGCGCCCGTAAAATTTGTACACAAATTGTACACATGTCACACTTATATACTGTTGGTAAGTATGTGATATGCAGCTTTCCAGTATTATACTGTACATTGAAATTTATGTAATGCTATCTCAGAATTGTGCTCATCAGACACTCAGACTGCAACATTAAAATTATATTTATTTATTACTCACTGAAATTAGCTATTTAATTTTTTTTATAAGGTATTGAAATTGTACCATCACACCAGTTGCTGGCAGTGAACGTGAAGGCAGCTGTTTTGCTAGGAACTGCAGATTTGCAAGCCAAAGCATACCTTTTGGACATGACACAACATAATGGTGAAAATGGGTGCCTCACTTGTGAAGAACCTGGTTGTGTAGTCAAACAAGGCAAGGGCCACACACGGTGCTATCCTTACAGACCGCCATCTGAAACTGCTGCAAAGAGAACAACTGAATCCTTTTTAAGAAATGCTGTGCAAGCTCATCAAAGTAAAAAAAGGGTTAGTGTTTAAATATATAATTATCCAAATGGAATAGACATTATTATCATATAATGGCATCTGGCCCTGCTTGCACGCCCTAAATAAAACCATTAGGAAAATGTCACACATATTTTGCACTCGGTCCGTACTGTCAATTCAAGACAATTCTGTCTGATATTTTTCCGTACAGACCTTGCGTTCGGTTAAATAATGACTATCTTTGTTTCTCAGTCTCAGTTAAAACACTTATTTTCACTGCTGTTATAGGTGTTAGGTCTAAAAGATGTTACTAGTCTGGCATTGATGCCTTGGTTCAACATAGTTCTTGGTATGGTCCCAGACTACATGCATGGATGCCTACTGGGAATTACTAAAACTCTGCTCAATAAATGGTTTTCACCTATTAATTACAAAAAACCTTACTTTGTTGGATCCAAGGTACATTATATAAATACTTTAAACCAGCGAAACAACATGAATGCATGTGTATTGTGTTAAGGTGCATAATTATGTAATTTTAACTGTGAGTACAGTGTATGTTCTTACATGTATATACATGTAGTTATTTTATAATTACATGTTTTAGTTTGCTAACGTCAACAAAAGACTACTCAAGATGAGGCCACCAGACTTTATTACTAGACTTCCTAGAGACCTTGAGAAACACTACAAAAATTTGAAAGGTAACTGTAGTATTAATACTCCAAGTAAAGTTTATAGACCGAGATATTGTGTTTTATTGGCATATTTCATGTTGAATCTTTAGAGTCAATAATATATGTTAACAAAAGAAGATGATATTCATTTTTTGTAATCGGGATAAAATCGTGTGCACACTGAACCTTATTTTTAAACTCTGAACTCAGGCTTATTGCCTGACAATTTTAAAATTAGATATGTCAACAACGTGTGCACTGCATTTGGTCATGACGTGAAACCAGTGTGTTTTTCCATATATTTCTTCATAAAGCTTCAGAATTACAATCATGGCTATTATACTATGGCTTACCATCACTCCATGGATACCTGCCTGACGAGTACCTCCACCATTTTGCTGCTCTCTCTGAAGGGATTTATATTCTCCTTGGCGATGAAATTACTGCTACCATGATTAACCGTGCAAGAGTACTCCTTGAAAAATTCTACCAAGATTTCTCGAAGTTGTATGGTAATGTACATGTACATTGTAATACACGTATATTTTATCTGTTCTTGGGTTGCAATAATTAGGGAAATTTAATATAGTCTTTAACTTTAGCTTTAATTTTGCTGTCAGTAAATGATTTACATTTAACATTTGTAGGAGATGGAAGTTGTGGCCTGAACGTACACAATGCTGGGGCCCACCTTGTAGACTATGTTGTAGGATGGGGACCATTGTGGGCATGGTCGAATTTCGGTTTCGAAGACATGAATGGGACCATTTTGGACTTTGCTCATGGAACTGGCAATGTGTGTCGACAGGTATGTAAAACAATTATTATTTGTTCATTTCAAACAGATAATAATTATTGTAATTGCTGCTCGCTGGCCACGTGGGTCCTGTCGGTATTAATATTATCCACCTTGATTCTCGATTAGTGCAATTTTGTGGAATCGATCAAGATGACATACATACATGACTTTCGGAGTACATACAAAATGTATAGTACTTGAGATCGGCGGTCATAACATTAGACATTCATCCGTACATGTTGTGAAAGCCGTGATAGACAAAAAACATGGCAAAAGCAAAGTATTTTCACTTCAAAACAAGACATTTTTTCAACTGAAGTTGGTGAATCTCACTTCTCTAAAGTTTTTGTTAATGTGAATTTGAACCTTAAAACTGAGCACTTCACTCACATTAAATGTAACCACTAGTTATATTATGTTACTTGATGTCATGGCTGGTATATTTTGATATGCTGATTAATAAAACAAAGACTTCATCTCCAGTTAATATGGATGCTGCATGCCCAGAGCCGTCTAAGAAATGACATTGACAGCATAGAAGATGAAAGAATTAAATGCTTTGTAAAGAGAATGACAAACACAAACAGAGAGTAAGTAAATAAATATAATTTAGAAACTTACCTTCATGGTTTTATTAGCTCACTTGACTACCGTATGCAAATCACCAGGAATTTGAACCGGCGGTGAGAAAATTTTGTTGTATCACGTGATCGCAAAATAATATTATGAGTGATATTGCAACGTTTCTTCTTGAAATGATTGATGGAAACTGGTAAACAGGTAAATAATTTAATGCCTTACAACAAGACCCTTGCTTGTTTCTTGAAATTTTGAAATTAAATCAATTTTAAATGTAGAAGAAGCGCTATATTTACTATATATACAATGTATTGTTGCTAGTTTACTTTGTAAGAGCATAGAGACAATAGTATTATGCTCCGAATACATATTATTATTATTGTTATTATTGTTGTAATGTCATTCAATCAGCATCATTTTCACAGGCAGCCCAACCATTGCTTTTGAGGCTACTAAATAATTCAAAAAATGATATTTGTGTCTTTTCTTGATGGGTTCCCTGTGGTAAAGCGCGCGCGCAATATATATATGTTGGGTTCCCTGTGCTGAGTAATGTCCTATGTTGGGCTTCCTGTGTGCATCCCGCGCATCCCGCAGTGTATGTGTATATTTATACAAGGTATGAAACTCCAGTCACGTGATGGCCTGATGTGCGGCTCAAGTACATGGTGCACTTTTCCGTGAAGTAGTCGGATTTTGCCTTCCGAAGATTGTTCACATATACGTGGTGACGTCGTGGTGACGCCTAAGAAACGTCAGCTGAGGTCATCAAAACGTCATCACAAACACCGCCATTTTCTATAACTTCAAACATTTTCCATCTCGATATATTCTTTTAAAAAGAAACCAAATGGCGATGGAGAGAATTTCTACCACCAGAGAATTATCTGTTAATGCATGGTAGGTTTTATATTTCTGATTTCAGCTTTTAAAAAGCGAGTGAAAGGGTTTTAAAACTACATATTTGTGTGTACAAACATTTATGGTGCTTAATTCGTACAGGTTGTGGCAAACATATTATAAAAGTGTTGGTCACTCGGTGCAGCTGGACAAAATTGAAGAGGAATTGAGGACTTCACCACATAAAGATAAAGTAAACAACCGAGATAAAGAATTGGGACGTGTGATTAAGAAGTTATTTCCATTCGGAAAGAGAGAGCAGAAGACATTACCGACTAACAGCGGAATGAAAAGATGTTGGGTGTATACAAATTTAGCAAGAATAAGTGAGCCTTTCCCGCTAGAATGGGGTCAAATTTTGAATTCTTATAATCCTCCAAAGCCTTCAACCTCGGTCATGTCGTGGACGGTGAAGAAGTCAACAGAGGCAATTCAGTGGATGATTATAACGGTAAGTGACGATCTTTGCGACGGTAAAAAAATGGTGAGAGAACTACGTGTATGTCAAGATTTAACTATCAAGTTCTCTGTGAATGTGATGTCAAACGAGGTTGCACTTGATCTAGATAATGTTCAAGGTTTATCAAAACAATTTCTTGACAATGTATTTGAATTTTGTGCCGAGGTACCACTATGCAAAGGCTTTGAGTTTGAAGTCAACAGTCCAAAAACTGTGCAAGGGAATGCCCATGCCCATGCCCATGGTATTACTGAACACTGGGAAATGTGTGACGATCAAGGCATCAAGACTCAGTCTATCAGGCATCGAGCAAGAAACTGTTTATCTATTTTGAGTTACAATACACACGAAATGAAATGTCGAAATTGTGTTACACTTAAACAAAATTGTCGTAGCTATAGGAAGAACGAGTCAGATCATGATATAGAAATTAACCACTTTATTGATTTTATAAATTAAATATTTATCATTTTCATAATAACAATAAATCCAATGTAATAATAACAAGAAATAATAATAACAAGAAATAATATTAACAAGAAATATTAATATCCACTTGTAATAAATACATTTATTTTTTTCACTCAAATTTTTAAACATCATGTTTAAAAATATTTCTGGCACGTATAAATGAATGCTGCTCTGCAGCATCCAGTTGCTAGGAAGTGGGTTAATGCTAACCCAGGGTTAAATATAGCCTGTCATCCAATCAAATAGCCAGAATTGCTATATTTAGCCTGGGCTAGTGTTAACCACGTTTGAGTAACAGGACCCTGGCATAGCTAAAGCTTACAAACACTAAAAGTGTGCAACGTAAATAGAATGTAGCACTAGTGCTAAATTAGAATGATTCCAATTACATACCCGGGCATTACTAACTATACCAATACACACAATTAGACACTCACTCTTTTGTTTTTCTTTTGTTCCTTTACATCTAATAAACACTGACGGCTAATTAGTAGGGCCCAGATTTATTGGAATCGCTGTATGCTGATTAGAGTGATGGCACTTAACCCGTGAAACAAAATCTAATAGTTAGTAAATGTAACTAATATCTACTTGGCTAATATCTGTATCACGGGTTAAGTGCCATCACTCTGTATTGTCTTCTATTCAGTTTAAATCATTGCATGCTTTTAGTGTTTGTACTCCATTTTAGTACTTTTCGTATTAGTGAAAGAAAACAAATATATTAAAACTGAATACTAATATAATTCCCCCCACTTCCCCGTAAATTGTTTATGAAATCGGCAGCTGAAAATAAAAATAAAAACCTGTTAATTGGCAAATATTTTAATTTATTGCATCCATACATCACAATAAAAATATTAGCTTTGTAATATACCTATATCTTCGTTGTTGTGTTTCCTGGGAGAAGGGCACATCCTTTTGATGTGCCCTCTCCCATTACAGTTATGGCAAACAATTCCTTGCTGGCCATTGGTGGCGGAGCTGGGGACCGAGTGGGGAAATTCTTGCAAGATGCCCCCAGCCCCTACATGTGTAGCATGTTCTGTTTTTTTCTGAAATAGAAAAAGAGATACATTAATCCTCAAAACGGTTGTCCAGATGAAGACTACAACAAAGTCACATGATTCATTATGTTTTCAATTTCTTCTTCAATTTCTTCGTGTCGTGCAATTTTGGTCTGAAATCATACTACGCGGTCGTGCAATTTTGCAAAGATTAACTTCCTTTCATTGAAGTTGACAATTGACAATCCTTTCACTGAAGATACGCGAGAGCAAGCGACATAAAGCTGTCCAGGAACAAACTCTTTTCCAGAGTGAACACAGCATGCTTTCAAAGTTTGACCCTGACTCTTGTGCACTGTAATACCCCATGCCAGTTTCAAAGGGTATTGGGTTCTTTGGCCAATAATGGTGTCAACACTACCCGGTTTGTAGGCAAACCACGTAACTGTTGATACTTTGTAATGAATTCCAACTTCATAGAAGTTTACAATTGGAGCATCATCACACAAAGACACAATTCTTCCCCTGGTCCCATTAGTGAGCTTTGAAGAGATGTTGTACAGGAGCATCACTTCTGCTCCTTCCTTTAGTGCAAGCGATTTCTCTGCCACGGTTACCTTTTTCAATACTGATTCACAGCACGTATCTGTTGCCTGATATATTTTCATCTCCCCTGGCAGCTTCTGTAGCTCCTCCATGTTGTAATAATTCGCATCAAAATTATTACAAAAAATATGTGGAACAAATGTCAGTCCAAAATCTTTGGCATCTAATCTTTTCCTTGCCAGTTGATTATTAATGAAATGTAGTGTCTCTAGAGAACATTCACCACTAGCCAGTTCTCCAAGTACATTCAGAAATTCTCTTTCAGTCTCATCTTGTCGATAAACGTTTTGCAAAAGCACAGTGTGAGGGAAAACTTCCTTCCACACTTCACTTTCAAAGCAATATTTCGCTTCGTCAATGTCGTTCTTCACTGGAGGTAACTGATAAAAATCCCCAACCCCAATTGCCTGCATACCTCCAAATACGAGATTATTTCCCCTTGTTTTCTGGGCTAACGTGTGAATGGTCTCCCAGGTCTTCATGCTACACTGAGATATCTCGTCGATTATCAATATCTCAGTTGAACGCCATCTTTGCAAACACTCGGTGTTGTTCATGACCGACGAGACCAACGCATCAATGTTCCTTCGTCCATTTCGAAGCCCAGCAAATGAATGTAACGTCTTAGCGTTCTCGTAAAGCGTACAAGCCATACCAGTTGTACAAGTGACAACAATGGCCTTCGTCTTCTCCATCAACTTGACAATGTGTTTGACGATGAATGTCTTACCTGTACCGGCTTTGCCACTGATAAATAAGTTGTGGCCACACATTACTCGATCCAAGACTCTCCTTTGCTCTGCATTTAAAACTATTTCGGTCATTTTTGATTGTTTTGATAAATTATGAGGCTTGTTTAATAATACACTTTCAACAGTATATGTATTTACTAGCTTGTGACATAAACCAAAATGGCGTATACAGTAATGACGTGACCTGACGTAACCTGACGTAACAAGACGTCATGTTTAGATACCGAGCGCTGGCCGATTTCCTCTCGAAGGCAAAATCCCGACTACTTCACGGAAAAGTGCACCATGTACTTGAGCCGCACATCGGTCCATGACGCTCAAAATTTCAAAAATTAGTTTCTCAGCATACGTTGAAGTTAGACGACTGACACTTACAAAGTGTTTCGAGAATACGGTAAAGTTTAGTTATTCGAAGAAAAATTGAATTTTCACATCACATTGACAAAATTAGGGTCAAAAACGTATTTGTCACGTGATGGAGTTTCATACCTTGTTACAATATACACATTTGCTGCGGGCGCATCCCGCAAGAGGCACACAGGAAGCCCAACATAGGACATTACTCAGCACAGGGAACCCAATATATAAATACGCGCGCGCTCACCACAGGAAGCCCATCAAAAAAATTTTTTTTTTCAATTATTTAGTAGCCTCAAAAGCAATGGTTGGGCTGCCTGTGTCATTTTCTGATATTTCAATGACCTTCTTTGCTTTGCTAAAACCTAATTTCAAGTGAAATGAATTTATGAAACAGACTGAAAAACCTCAAAGACGCTGTTGGATGTAAAATAGCAGGGGGTGCTTCGAAGTTGGTAGGAGTGGAGAAAAATATTGTTGATGAACTACTACTACAAAATCAAGCAGGGAAGAAAATGAAGGTGTCGAGAGTCGTAAGGAATGGACAAATCTTTTATTCCAAATCATACACCAGAATGGTGAAACGTAATGCTGCAGTTGTTGTTCTTGAGGATAAACGAGTCGTCGAAGTTGAGTTCTATGTGTGGATGAAAGATAGTGGCATCACCCTTGCAGTATTCAAGGAAATTTCAGTTGATGTTGACAATCCATTCTACTTTGAAGATGCTGGTCATCACCTTCTACGGATGAAACCTGTTAGGTTGGTGATACAGTGAGGGGAGCTAAAAATGTTTGAAATACTGGAGGTTTCAAATATTAACATACAGTATAATATAAATTGACTGAAAAAAAATCTGAGAACAATGAATGCGAGTTGGAGATACATGTACCGGTAGTAGAGTTTACTGTAGATTTACAATGTCTTTTCATATGCAATTGAACTGCTGTTCAAAATTAATGATATATTTTTCTTTGTTTATAGGTCTGAATTTCAAGTATCAAGAGTGGAGGAAATTAAGGAGAAAGTTGTTGTGCTGGAAGGCAATCAAGATAATTTGTTTATTGCGAGAGCACCAAATTTTTGCGGAGTTTGTGGTTAAAAATGGTGTACATTTTGTATTTTAATCACGCTGGGCACATTTAAGGGTCCGAAATCGGCAGCATTTTTCATGCCGTTTGAAATCTTGGCCATGATACATTTTAGGGAGAAGAGTTAAACTACCTAAGAGTTATAAGTCAAGTCTAACATCATTCAAAACATCTAATGTCAATATGACTAGAAGTACATTGTAATAGCGGTATATTACAGTGGTGGGATAATGGTGAATAAGAAGTACAGTGCTGTATTAGATAGCTGTTGATTGTTATAAGCATGTAGGTCCTATTAATGAACGCCTTATAATATTAAGCCATGTCATGTCAATTTCTAAGCTCATGCCATATAATAAGCTTATGACATTATTTTATTAAGGATATTAATATTGGTTCTCTTTTTAGTGTTAAGGATCGAAACTCTTTGTTGGGGTGACTTCCAGAGGAAGATCTCAAAGAACTCAGTTACCCATGTTTTACCTTTCTCAACAGGAAATTTACAATCTTCAGTGGTTCAATGGTGAAATTAACACTTTTTATATTTCTTTAGGAGGTCTTTATTGTGATGGGCCGGGGCACGTACCATTCGGAAAAGATGATATAGCATTTTCATGGCTTGTCTGTTTAACTTTCCTTAATGTTGGAAAGAAAGTGCTGGTCGAGTAGCAATTTATGAGAAGTATATTTACTGTTTCAGGTGCCATTGTTGTTTTCCGCTACCTTTTTTTTACATAACTTCATGTTCCTAAATATGTCATCAGTTCAACAGGTTGTTTCAGACGACAACTTCAATCTACAAATTGCATGTACATGTACAACCTGTAATATGTTTGTGTTTGCGTGACTGTGTTTCTCTTTTCTCACGCATTGATATAACAGACAATGAGGTAAGCCATTACTTTGTTCCTCTTGTAGAAAGCTTTGTGCCAATGCATTATTTCTTATAATAGCATATAGTTCCCTCTATTGTTCCGAGAGGTGAATTTAATCGCTAAATGCCCGCTCACTCAGCTACTAATCGTACGTACCTAATGCATAATCATGATCATAATCATGAGGTTCGGTTAGTTTCTAATTGCTGATGGCGTCGGGACTTCCACAAAATCTCCCTCAGCTTTCGGGTACATTTAATCACTAATCAACCTCATACTGCCATGCTATTACTCATATTTATTAATAATTCATGAGGAAAACACAGAAGTTGAGTGTTCCTTCTGTTCTCACCCTACTAGGATTATAATCAAGGTATGTCTTGGAAAATACTCTTAAATTATTGTCAGTGATTGGAATATTCTCTATACTATGCTGTCACTTAAGCCCTTGATTATCCTCTGGGACCCCCTCCCCCTTCCTAATTTAGTGACTGCTTTAACTGCACGCTATGTTTGAAAAATGAGTAATCATTTTAATCCAGTTCTTAAATGTGCTACTGCATCATGTTGGAAAATGAGTAAAAACATTAAATAAATGTAATCATTTTAATATAGTTCTAATGTGCTACTGCACCATGTTGGAAAATGAATAACTGCACCAGGAAAAAATATAAGTAGCCATTTATATAGTCCTAATTGTGCTACTGTACCATGTTATTTAATACTAATCATAATGTTGAAGTAATAAGATTGAATAAGACACAATGTTGATGCAAGAAAAACATAATAATATGTTCCAAATGCTGCAATTTAGCAATTAATGCATATCAACCTGAGCAATCTAATAAGAAACAAATGCATGGAATTATTACCGTATTACTTCAGCATATCACAGCAGCGGTACTTCTTGGTTAGAGTAATCATTTTAATCCAGTTTTAATGTGCTACTGCACCATGTTGGAAAATGAGTAATCATTTTAATCCAGTTGTAATGTGCTACTGCACCATGTTGGAAAATGAGTAAAAACATTAAATAAATGTAATCATTTTAATATAGTTCTAATGTGCTACTGCACCATGTTGGAAAATGAATAACTGCACCAGGAAAAAATATAAGTAGCCATTTATATAGTCCTAATTGTGCTACTGTACCATGTTATTTAATACTAATCATAATGTTGAAGTAATAAGATTGAATAAGACACAATGTTGATGCAAGAAAAACATAATAATATGTTCCAAATGCTGCAATTTAGCAATTAATGCATATCAACCTGAGCAATCTAATAAGAAACAAATGCATGGAATTATTACCGTATTACTTCAGCATATCACAGCAGCGGTACTTCTTGGTTAGAGTAATCATTTTAATCCAGTTTTAATGTGCTACTGCACCATGTTGGAAAATGAGTAATCATTTTAATCCAGTTGTAATGTGCTACTGCACCATGTTGGAAAATGAGTAATCATTTTAATCCAGTTGTAATGTGCTACTGCACCATGTTGGAAAATGAGTAATCATTTTAATCCAGTTGTACTGTTCTACTGCACCATGTTGGAAAATGAGTAATCATTTTAATCCAGTTTTAATGTGCTACTGCACCATGTTGGAAAATGAGTAATCATTTAAATCCAGTTGTAATGTGCTACTGCACCATGTTGGAAAATGAGTAATCATTTTAATCCAGTTGTAATGTGCTACTGCACCATGTTGGAAAATGAGTAATCATTTAAATCCAGTTGTTAAA
This sequence comes from Actinostola sp. cb2023, assembly GCA_033675265.1. Classification (NCBI taxonomy): domain Eukaryota; kingdom Metazoa; phylum Cnidaria; class Anthozoa; order Actiniaria; family Actinostolidae; genus Actinostola; species Actinostola sp. cb2023. Next base: position 39,904 of record JAUJYZ010001235.1, on the reverse strand, counting down.
TGTGCTACTGCACCATGTTGGAAAATGAGTAATCATTTTAATCCAGTTGTAATGTGCTACTGCACCATGTTGGAAAATGAGTAATCATTTTAATCCAGTTGTAATGTGCTACTGCACCATGTTGGAAAATGAGTAATCATTTTAATCCAGTTGTAATGTGCTACTGCACCATGTTGGAAAATGAGTAATCATTTAAATCCAGTTGTAATGTGCTACTGCACCATGTTGGAAAATGAGTAATCATTTTAATCCAGTTGTAATGTGCTACTGCACCATGTTGGAAAATGAGTAATCATTTTAATCCAGTTGTAATGTTCTACTGCACCATGTTGGAAAATGAGTAATCATTTTAATCCAGTTGTAATTAACTTTAACTTTATTATTATTTATTATTTATTTATGTGCTACTGCACCATGTTGGAAAATGAGTAATCATTTTAATCCAGTTGTAATTAACTTTAACTTTATTATTATTTATTATTTATTTATGTGCTACTGCACCATGTTGGAAAATGAGTAATCATTTTAATCCAGTTTTAATGTGCTACTGCACCATGTTGGAAAATGAGTAATCATTTAAATCCAGTTGTAATGTGCTACTGCACCATGTTGGAAAATGAGTAATCATTTTAATCCAGTTTTAATGTGCTACTGCACCATGTTGGAAATGAGTAATCATTTAAATCCAGTTGTAATGTGCTTAAGCTACTGCACCATGTTGGAAAATGAGTAATCATTTTAATCCAGTTGTAATGTGCTACTGCACCATGTTGGAAAATGAATAAGGTAAAACTGTATGTTGCAAATGCTGCAATGTAGAAATGCATATCAATCAGCAATGTACGGAAAATGAAAATTTAATTATTATTACTTCATCAGTATATGAGAGCTGCGGACTTATTAACGTCTTGGCTAGAACAAATCCTTTTTTCAGAATAAATGACTAGTCAATTTAGAACTTTCATGTTTAAGATTTCAAAAATAAAAACGCTTTGAAGAAAAACACTCTCTTTCACTGCTGATATATATGTATGTTAACTTTTGACCATGGATGCAGTTGTAATATTTATTGGTATATTAGCAACATTACAGAAAATAAAACATTTACAACACTGTACATGGATTTTCCTTGTGTGTTAATTTTCTTTAGCTTGGTTTTCACTAGTGATACATGGGGAGTAATTATTTAACAATTAGAACACTCTGTTTCAACCGTGCTCCGTTCAGTAATAAAGCACACAAGAAGTGACGAGAGCACGAAAGATTGTAGGGAGAAACATGAGCCGTACTGAACGGTTGAAGCTGTTCTGTTTGTTTTATTATATAGAAACTACGTGATTTTGATCAAAAAATGGTAAGAAATTTGATGAATCCGTTGTGTTTTTGAATACAATTTTAGCGAGTGATGTGCTATAATGATGCCAGTTATGCCATCGAGTGCACACTGGGTATTGTTTTCTTCAGAATTTTTACCGTATTACTTCAGCATATCACAGCAGCGGTACTTCTTGGTTAGAGTAATCATTTTAATCCAGTTTTAATGTGCTACTGCACCATGTTGGAAAATGAGTAATCATTTTAATCCAGTTGTAATGTGCTACTGCACCATGTTGGAAAATGAGTAAAAACATTAAATAAATGTAATCATTTTAATATAGTTCTAATGTGCTACTGCACCATGTTGGAAAATGAATAACTGCACCAGGAAAAAATATAAGTAGCCATTTATATAGTCCTAATTGTGCTACTGTACCATGTTATTTAATACTAATCATAATGTTGAAGTAATAAGATTGAATAAGACACAATGTTGATGCAAGAAAAACATAATAATATGTTCCAAATGCTGCAATTTAGCAATTAATGCATATCAACCTGAGCAATCTAATAAGAAACAAATGCATGGAATTATTACCGTATTACTTCAGCATATCACAGCAGCGGTACTTCTTGGTTAGAGTAATCATTTTAATCCAGTTTTAATGTGCTACTGCACCATGTTGGAAAATGAGTAATCATTTTAATCCAGTTGTAATGTGCTACTGCACCATGTTGGAAAATGAGTAATCATTTTAATCCAGTTGTACTGTTCTACTGCACCATGTTGGAAAATGAGTAATCATTTTAATCCAGTTTTAATGTGCTACTGCACCATGTTGGAAAATGAGTAATCATTTAAATCCAGTTGTAATGTGCTACTGCACCATGTTGGAAAATGAGTAATCATTTTAATCCAGTTGTAATGTGCTACTGCACCATGTTGGAAAATGAGTAATCATTTAAATCCAGTTGTTAAATGTGCTACTGCACCATGTTGGAAAATGAGTAATCATTTTAATCCAGTTGTAATGTGCTACTGCACCATGTTGGAAAATGAGTAATCATTTTAATCCAGTTGTAATGTGCTACTGCACCATGTTGGAAAATGAGTAATCATTTTAATCCAGTTGTAATGTGCTACTGCACCATGTTGGAAAATGAGTAATCATTTAAATCCAGTTGTAATGTGCTACTGCACCATGTTGGAAAATGAGTAATCATTTTAATCCAGTTGTAATGTGCTACTGCACCATGTTGGAAAATGAGTAATCATTTTAATCCAGTTGTAATGTTCTACTGCACCATGTTGGAAAATGAGTAATCATTTTAATCCAGTTGTAATTAACTTTAACTTTATTATTATTTATTATTTATTTATGTGCTACTGCACCATGTTGGAAAATGAGTAATCATTTTAATCCAGTTGTAATTAACTTTAACTTTATTATTATTTATTATTTATTTATGTGCTACTGCACCATGTTGGAAAATGAGTAATCATTTTAATCCAGTTTTAATGTGCTACTGCACCATGTTGGAAAATGAGTAATCATTTAAATCCAGTTGTAATGTGCTACTGCACCATGTTGGAAAATGAGTAAAAACATTAAATAAATGTAATCATTTTAATATAGTTCTAATGTGCTACTGCACCATGTTGGAAAATGAATAACTGCACCAGGAAAAAATATAAGTAGCCATTTATATAGTCCTAATTGTGCTACTGTACCATGTTATTTAATACTAATCATAATGTTGAAGTAATAAGATTGAATAAGACACAATGTTGATGCAAGAAAAACATAATAATATGTTCCAAATGCTGCAATTTAGCAATTAATGCATATCAACCTGAGCAATCTAATAAGAAACAAATGCATGGAATTATTACCGTATTACTTCAGCATATCACAGCAGCGGTACTTCTTGGTTAGAGTAATCATTTTAATCCAGTTTTAATGTGCTACTGCACCATGTTGGAAAATGAGTAATCATTTTAATCCAGTTGTAATGTGCTACTGCACCATGTTGGAAAATGAGTAATCATTTTAATCCAGTTTTAATGTGCTACTGCACCATGTTGGAAATGAGTAATCATTTAAATCCAGTTGTAATGTGCTTAAGCTACTGCACCATGTTGGAAAATGAGTAATCATTTTAATCCAGTTGTAATGTGCTACTGCACCATGTTGGAAAATGAATAAGGTAAAACTGTATGTTGCAAATGCTGCAATGTAGAAATGCATATCAATCAGCAATGTACGGAAAATGAAAATTTAATTATTATTACTTCATCAGTATATGAGAGCTGCGGACTTATTAACGTCTTGGCTAGAACAAATCCTTTTTTCAGAATAAATGACTAGTCAATTTAGAACTTTCATGTTTAAGATTTCAAAAATAAAAACGCTTTGAAGAAACACTCTCTTTCACTGCTGATATATATGTATGTTAACTTTTGACCATGGATGCAGTTGTAATATTTATTGGTATATTAGCAACATTACAGAAAATAAAACATTTACAACACTGTACATGGATTTTCCTTGTGTGTTAATTTTCTTTAGCTTGGTTTTCACTAGTGATACATGGGGAGTAATTATTTAACAATTAGAACACTCTGTTTCAACCGTGCTCCGTTCAGTAATAAAGCACACAAGAAGTGACGAGAGCACGAAAGATTGTAGGGAGAAACATGAGCCGTACTGAACGGTTGAAGCTGTTCTGTTTGTTTTATTATATAGAAACTACGTGATTTTGATCAAAAAATGGTAAGAAATTTGATGAATCCGTTGTGTTTTTGAATACAATTTTAGCGAGTGATGTGCTATAATGATGCCAGTTATGCCATCGAGTGCACACTGGGTATTGTTTTCTTCAGAATTTTTACCGTATTACTTCAGCATATCACAGCAGCGGTACTTCTTGGTTAGAGTAATCATTTTAATCCAGTTTTAATGTGCTACTGCACCATGTTGGAAAATGAGTAATCATTTTAATCCAGTTGTAATGTGCTACTGCACCATGTTGGAAAATGAGTAAAAACATTAAATAAATGTAATCATTTTAATATAGTTCTAATGTGCTACTGCACCATGTTGGAAAATGAATAACTGCACCAGGAAAAAATATAAGTAGCCATTTATATAGTCCTAATTGTGCTACTGTACCATGTTATTTAATACTAATCATAATGTTGAAGTAATAAGATTGAATAAGACACAATGTTGATGCAAGAAAAACATAATAATATGTTCCAAATGCTGCAATTTAGCAATTAATGCATATCAACCTGAGCAATCTAATAAGAAACAAATGCATGGAATTATTACCGTATTACTTCAGCATATCACAGCAGCGGTACTTCTTGGTTAGAGTAATCATTTTAATCCAGTTTTAATGTGCTACTGCACCATGTTGGAAAATGAGTAATCATTTTAATCCAGTTGTAATGTGCTACTGCACCATGTTGGAAAATGAGTAATCATTTTAATCCAGTTGTAATGTGCTACTGCACCATGTTGGAAAATGAGTAATCATTTTAATCCAGTTGTACTGTTCTACTGCACCATGTTGGAAAATGAGTAATCATTTTAATCCAGTTTTAATGTGCTACTGCACCATGTTGGAAAATGAGTAATCATTTAAATCCAGTTGTAATGTGCTACTGCACCATGTTGGAAAATGAGTAATCATTTTAATCCAGTTGTAATGTGCTACTGCACCATGTTGGAAAATGAGTAATCATTTAAATCCAGTTGTTAAATGTGCTACTGCACCATGTTGGAAAATGAGTAATCATTTTAATCCAGTTGTAATGTGCTACTGCACCATGTTGGAAAATGAGTAATCATTTAAATCCAGTTGTAATGTGCTTAAGCTACTGCACCATGTTGGAAAATGAGTAATCATTTTAATCCAGTTGTAATGTGCTACTGCACCATGTTGGAAAATGAATAAGGTAAAACTGTATGTTGCAAATGCTGCAATGTAGAAATGCATATCAATCAGCAATGTACGGAAAATGAAAATTTAATTATTATTACTTCATCAGTATATGAGAGCTGCGGACTTATTAACGTCTTGGCTAGAACAAATCCTTTTTTCAGAATAAATGACTAGTCAATTTAGAACTTTCATGTTTAAGATTTCAAAAATAAAAACGCTTTGAAGAAACACTCTCTCTTTCACTGCTGATATATATGTATGTTAACTTTTGACCATGGATGCAGTTGTAATATTTATTGGTATATTAGCAACATTACAGAAAATAAAACATTTACAACACTGTACATGGATTTTCCTTGTGTGTTAATTTTCTTTAGCTTGGTTTTCACTAGTGATACATGGGGAGTAATTATTTAACAATTAGAACACTCTGTTTCAACCGTGCTCCGTTCAGTAATAAAGCACACAAGAAGTGACGAGAGCACGAAAGATTGTAGGGAGAAACATGAGCCGTACTGAACGGTTGAAGCTGTTCTGTTTGTTTTATTATATAGAAACTACGTGATTTTGATCAAAAAATGGTAAGAAATTTGATGAATCCGTTGTGTTTTTGAATACAATTTTAGCGAGTGATGTGCTATAATGATGCCAGTTATGCCATCGAGTGCACACTGGGTATTGTTTTCTTCAGAATTTTGTTCTTTTCGAAAAATAGCGTCATCAAACCATGCTCCGTTCTCTGATAAAGCACAGTGTTCAGCCAATCAGAGCGTGAGGATTGACTTGACTATATAATCAACATATTTTAAAGTACAAACGTCATGCATTATAATAAGACAGGTCAGTGACACATTTGTCTCATTGTTGAAAAAATCCAGCACTGACAATGTGCAGTCTGTTACCCCATTTGGGTTTTGAAAAATGCCAAAGTTATGAATCACATAAATGTGACAAAATGTGTATCTGTATTGTGATTGTACCTATGTTGCTTTGGTACGTTGTACCTATAAGATACATTTGAATTTATTGGGGAAAATACATTTGATTTAAAGCTTAAAAAACTAAATTAATGTCATTTTAAAAGTTACTGATTATTCTCTCAAATTAAATCATTCTCATTCTGAGTTTCATGTCAATAATAATTGGCATTCTCATGAAATTCCAAGGTATTCCTAATGTAGGAATTTACTAAAGCTAGGAATTCCTTAATTCACACCTTCAAAATGTACTTTTTGAGACTTCAGGGTTATAGTTATAGGAATTCAAAAGAATTCCCAACATTGAAATTCACAGTCTTCAAAACTTACTTTTTGAGACTAAAATAAATCAGGATATAGTTGGGAATTCTTAGGAATTCCTAAGAATTCCCAACATTGAAATTCACACCTTCAAAATATACTTTTTGAGACTTGGGAATAGTTGGGAATTCTTAGGAATTCCTAAGAATTCCCAACATTGAAAAAAATATACTTTTGAGACTTGGGAATAGTTGGGAATTCTTAGGAATTCCTAAGAATTCCCAAGAATTCCCAAGAAGTTGGGAATCGATTTCGCAAGGGTTATGTCTCTTGCACTATTGCATGAATTTATTTGGTAACCACGTGTAGGGTTAAGCTTCAAGGCCTTGAAGTATGAAACATGTTTGTCATCTACCATAATGACAACAGTTTAACGTCTTAACCCCTGATGAGTAATGCTAAACTGGGTTTACCAACCCCACCTCGAAATTCATGCCTTAGTAATCATATGAGCTCATATTCTACAGTCCCAATGAAGACCCTCTCCCTTTTCTCCACAATTCCTAGCCTCACCCCACATCATTTATCACTTATTCATTTATCCCAACAACAATAGAGTCCGATTACCTAATTCTCCTTTATCAATCAATTGTACCACTTGCCACAAAGACATATTTTGTTACAAAGTACCATCCTTACCATCCTTACCAAGTACCAACTCTGTGGTGGGATTGCTACAACATTTCATCAATTTCTTGAAGAAACTGACGAATTCAAGCCAGCATTTTTCAGTCCAACAACAAATGAAATGAAAAAGATGGAATGCATACATGTAGATGGTGGAAACGATAAGGGCCCAGGTTATCTGAGGTTACAACATACAAGTATGCTTATATTTAACTTAGATATATAAAAAAACGCAAAGTATGTCAATTATTGAATTAACTTTAAATTAAAAATGTCAATTTGTCAATACAAGTTACGACGAAGGCCTGGCATAAATTTGTTGCCATGTCTCGCCGTTGCGGAAGATTGCGGAGAGGAAAAATTGTCATATATTGGGCTACCTGTGATAACCGAGGCCACGTTTGACACAACTCTACTAGAGACTGATAACTAAAATAGGGTTATTCACAACTCCATGAGGAAAATGCTCTGACACCTGCACGTCACGTTCACCATCAATAGCACTTCTTCTTCCTAGCACTAAAGACTAAAGTCCAGTCGTGATGGCAAAGCCGAATATTTAGCAACGATTAACTTATTTATTTGATATTTGTAATTCCACCGTAAAAAGATAAGCTTAAATACATTTATCTTGTTTTATATCTCAGAATGAAAAAAACGAGCTAAAAACGTCATCAAGTAGTCCGGTGCCTGAACCGGCTGAAGCCAGTGAAGGCGAAGCAACACCGATGGTGGAAGTGGCTGCAGAACCGCCTCAGCCGGCGGCTCTTCAATGTCAAGGCCAATGGGCACAGCGTGATAAGTGTTGTTGTTTGTAATATTTAAAATATAAAAGAGTTTTTAAAATTTTTAAATTTGATAACAGCAAGTACATTGCATTTTAATACTTTTTAGTTTAGTTGTTGTAACTTTTTAATAAGCTTATTAACGCATGCCAAAATGGTCTTTATAGACTAATATTATAATATTTATAGACTAATATTATAAGGAATTTCATCCAGCTGTCGCTGGTTGTACTAACAGCGGGATGAAATTCCTTCCCGGTGTTTTTACCAGTTACAAATCAGCCGGTGGAAGAAGAAATTCAAGAAGATCTCGAGACCGCGGAATTCCTGGATGCTTGCTCAATGTGGGCAGAAATGAGGAAGAGCAAGTTGACAGCTACAATACCAACTACAATATTATAAGGTTCACTCTACTCCATCTTTTGTTTTGATATTACAGACAATGACGAATCAGCAAGATTCAGAAAGGAACATACGAAACGTAAGTCTGTTGTCTTTTGTTAATCTTCAATCGCTGATATTTAGATCTAGAATGGTGTGGAACATTTATCCAAGCACCATAGACAGTTTCAAGTAGTATATTAATTCTTTTCAGCTAGTTTGCTTTTCGAAAAAAGATTTGTGTAGATCTGCTTAAATAAGGGAAAGCTACTCAGCCGGCCAAAATGACTGGAAAGACCTCGCTAGAAGACGAACTAAAACAAACGGCAAAGAAAAACACTAGCGATCAAAAGAAACAGGAACACATGGAAACGGAATCAGTGACCTCCAAAAGAAGCAGATCGTCGTCTTTCTCCACGTCCTCGAACGAAAACACAATGCAAGAAAGAACCCTTGAGTCAGCCCCACCAACCCAATGTGTCTGAGTTCACATATCAATGTCAACACCAAATAATAATAATAATAATAATAATAATAATAATAATAATAATAATAATAATAATCAGTGACCTAAGTCAACAAAATGTTGAAATTTATATATTAGGTGATATGTTGAAAGTGTTGAATCGATGTTGAATGAAGTTTAAAAGAGTTTAAACTTTGCTTCAACATCGATTCAACATTTCGTTTGTTCTCGAAAATGTTGAATGGCGTCTTGCGCATTAATTAAATTAAACAATAGAAATACCTCTTGCAAAACGTTGTTGAAAGCATTGTTGAAACCCGTTTGCCACCCCGCGTTCAACATACATTCAACTTCCATTCAACAGCGTTCAACAAAATCGAACGAATGTTGAATACAATGTTGAATCCGTTTGCCAGGGCCTTAAAACTACCTTATAATGTTCACCATTTTCAGAAACCGTGCAATCAGTTTGAAGCTACCAATTCTCGGCTTCATCATCTCATTATCAGTAGCCCAAGTGAACGCTATTAGATATTATATATATTATATATTTATATCTCATTATATTATCTTTATATATCTTATATTGTAATTATTAGTTAGGAATCAGATGAAGAGCCACCTAGTGGAAAAGCTGATTAAAGTCATTATTATTATTATTATTATAGTTTTGTAAATAAAGGTGGATGCTAAAAGGGATGCCTCAAAAGGACCTTATGAAATATTCATTTCCATGACGTCAGTCGACGTTCTCCGAAAGAGTTCTCGGGTTTCGTTTTTTTGATCGACTGATCGACGGGAATTTCGAGAACTGCATTATATTGAGCCAGGGACGTTAATGTTTTGGTAATAATAATGCGGGAAAGAGCGGGAATGAACGACTCACTAGTTTGGCTATAGAAGAAACATATCAAGCTCTAATGCAGTTCGAAACCATCACAACGACTCGATTTTCTCAGTTTTATAGCAAATATTTTGGTAAACAAAAGAGTTGAAGAACATCATAAGAGCACAGATACTGAATGAGCTCGTCCCGGCCTGTATCCCTGGTGAGGTATCCTTGAATCGGCTGTCAGTGTTCTGCAGGTGACTTGCAAGATCGGTTTTGGCGTGAAATTGCAGTAAGACTAAACTTATACCTGATTGGTTCAGTGGAAATGAAACATGTCAAAAATGTGTCAAATATTCATCAAAAATGTTTTCAAGTGACTTCGGTACCGCGCGTCGCACAGTAAACAACCTTCAACAAAATTGATAACTCATTCTTTCAAATACCCTCTATAACTTTATCCCACTAACTTTAACCCTAAGACCTAATTACACTAACCCCTTGAACCGAACCCTGAAAATCGTCTGAGTCGTTTAGGAAGTCTGAGGATTCTCGGGGAAATCTCTCTGTTCACAAGCCTACATAACCATCTCTGGCTTAGTTTTACCAAGTTTTCAGAGCGATTTTGCCCCGTCTAACGGGCAATTTCAGCGTTTGTAATGGCCAAGTACGCCACCTCATCCAATGTCGTCCGTCTTCACCTAAACAAGGAAAACAATATCTCCACCATCGACGTGCTACGAGCACTAAACCAACACCAAGACTCCATCATTGGAGCGCAGACAAGCTATTAAGGTCAGGCCATAGACGTCGTCTGTACCTCCGACACCGTCGCGGCCGAAATCGCGACACAAGGCATCGACCACGAGGAGCGCCATTATGACCTCCGCGTGGCCTTCAAACCAAGGATCCATGTGTCCGTTTTCGTGCCCATCGGCATGCCAGACGACGTCTTGGCGACCCTCATGTCCCGGTACGGGACCATACAGAAGACACGCCGCTTACACTACAAAGAAACCGATCTATCCAGCTATGAAAACGGCGTCCGGGTGATCGAATTTGATGCCCTGACACAGCCAATACCCAGCCGAGTCTCATTCGCTGGGATCAATATTGGATTTAAATATACTGGCCAGCCCAAGACCTGTGTCAGGTGCATGGCCTTCGATCACCTGGTCAAAGACTGCCCGGCGGTGCGAAGACCCAAAACACCGAACAACCCAAGCCCAACCACATCAACTGAACCTTCGCCCCCCGCGGCTCAACAAAACCAACTATCCTCTGACAACGAAGACTCCGACAGCGACGCCGAGCCCACGATTGCCGACGACCCATCCCCACCGACACAAAGAAACCTTACCGAAGAACTCATGGCTGCAGGCACTAAACATAATATGAACACACAATCCCCAAAGAAAACCACCAAGAAAACCAAGCCTACCGACCCGACCCTCAACGAGCCGACGGCCGAGGATTTCAATGTCTTCTACGACTTGTTTGGACCTGCTGGTGCGACATTGAAATTCTCGAACGTCGGACAAAAGCTGACTACAAAAGCCCGTGCGCTGTTTATCTTTGCCGAACACGGCACACACGACACGACGAAAGCCGGCAATCTTGGGCTCAATGGCTCCCCAGACATAATCAAACTCTGGGCTAAACACACTCACAAGAATAAGACAGCGGACAAAGCAACTGAGGAACTCAAAAAACTCTACACAAAATATTTTCACGGTAATTCAGTTGACACGTCTGTATCTAATTAATTATTGTTATGGAAGTCACCAAGTTATGTTCCTTTATCTTAACTCAGTTATCAATGTTATTAATATTCTTGCTTTCCATCACAATGGCAGTCTCTGTATGTACGATTAACGTCAATGGCATACATGAGTCTGCCAAACGTGACAAAATTTTTAAATCAATTCGCGAACAGAATTGCGACATCACGTTCGTGCAAGAAGCACACATTTCGAACCCGGCTGAAATGCAGTCCTGGGAAACTCAATGGGGAGGGAAAGCCTTCTGGAGCCCGGGCTCAACTCATGCCCGTGGTGTCGGAATTCTGTTCAAACCTAATTTCGCATTCGATTTCCTTGGCCTCAGGCATGACACTCAGGGTCGGTTTCTGAGTGTTTTGATTGAGCTCGACGGGAATCGAATTCAAGTTAATTGAATCTACGCTCCGAACTCCCCGTCTGAGAGAGCTCATTTCTTCAACGAGTTATGGCGCTTCTCTCACGTCGAGGTAAAAGCGATTATCGCCGGAGATTTTAATTGTATCTCTAATTTAACTTTAGATAAATGGGGAGGCGATCCTACATCGGGTGATGGTGGGATCCCAGAACTACACGGCTATTTAGCTAACTTTCGGGGCGTCGATGCGTATCGATCTCTGAATCCCAGTGGCACTGCAGTCACGTTTTTGAAACCTGACGGGTCTACTGGGACCAGAATTGACCGCATTTACGTCCCTACGCAGTTCATTGACAACACGCGTTACAATGTTACATATTTTAGGTTCAGCAAAACAATTTATTTCTGTCACACCCTGGATTGAAACAACGATCCCCAAATTACAAGGAAAAGTATTTTATCTTATTTCCAAGGTGTTTAGATATGTGATAACTCTCTCAAATGTTTCATCTAAATGCACAAATCATTACTCTATGTGTTTCACATTACGTTTGGCCAGGGGGTTCCAAGCAGTTGCATATTTGTTTTTCTGAAATGTTTTTTTTTTTGAAGCAACAGTTCAATGATGACGAAAAGAAAAAGAAGACCAATTTCATTCTCAAGCGAACACATCGCAAAATAAATAGCCACTCCAGCTCAGACTCTGAAAGTGATGATGATACAGACACAATTACATGTACATGTAGCTCATCTGAATCAAGTACAGGCTTGGAAGAGTACAGGCAATATATGCGTTGTGCATATCAAACATTACATGACATTGTTATAAACAAAGAAATGCAAAATGAAAATGCATCACCATGAGGATTTTGTTCAGTTATTGAAATAATGTGAAAGACATGTGGACATTTCGCTAATTATCTGATTCATGTACATTGTGTACCGTATGGAGCCTTTTCAAAATAGTGGTCAATGCATTGAAGAGACAACACTGTATTCAAAGAAATGGTATTTCCCGGCCTGAGCTGTTTGGGCATTTTGAATCGATAATCGAAGTGGAGTGTCCACCCTTTTCATTTTTCTTTACGGGTGCGAGAAAAACATTTTTCGAAAAAAATAAATCACCAGGCAGGTTAAGTTAACAGACAACAAAGATGTATAGGGGAAAAAATACTTTATTTCGAATTTAATTTTTTTACTGAATTTACTGTGCTTAAATCAGCAATAACAAAAAGTAGCTTTAGTGTTTGTACACTGTGTGTACCATTAAAGTTTAGAAATGTTCTTGTAAAAATGTAAAAATGCTCTTCAGCATTTACTGGTGCATATTAGATGGTGCAGAATGCAACAGAAAGTTGATAAAGATGCATTTCCCTAGAGATGATACTGCAGGCAAGAACTTTGTTGCATTTAACATTCATTCTGGAAAACCAATGGTGTTTATCATAGATTGTAAGGTAATCAATTCAGTTTGATATGCATTTATTTCCAACAGGGTTGGGGGTACTTGATATTTTTATGACATACTGTGAAGGCCAGTGTCATAGGGAATTGTAAAAGTTATCTTCACATTTTCTTATTTGTAAAATCGACACTATTTGATTGGAAAGCTATAATTAGTAAACTATATAAAAGGATTGTTCTCACCTTTCAAACATTCAGTTGTCCCCACGGTCTCTGCTTTCTGCTTAGCGACCTCTCCTAACATTTTACCAAAGGCCTCCCAACTAACTGTCAAATCAAAAGTGATCACCCTCCCTATACCACATTTAACCTCAGACTCAACAAAATTATTGACACGTGTAAATTCCCAAATGATTCTTTTCATAAGTATTTCCTGTCCTGAGATTTGTCATGGTACTGCGTGTGACCTATTCATTAATGATTTGATATCTTCATTTTTTTTAGCACAACATAAAGAAAATAAGAAATAATATTGAGAAGATCATTATATCAACAAAACTCTCAGATGCCTGACAGTAGGTGCGAAGAAGATCCTCTGGTCCCATCTTGTACAGGCTTACAATGGCCAAAAAAACGACTTCCATTCACATCCATGAAAAACTTACAGAGGTCAGTCGATCTCCTTGATTAGCAAAGCACTTGTGCCGAGCTTTATATATAGCTCTTGAGACTTAAATAAAGTTATTATTCAGACATGATTTGTTTCTTCTACGTATTTATTTATTTTCCGAGCTTTCGGGCTCTTGGCCCATCATCAGGGACGAAAGGAAAAAATAACGAATTTTTCACATGGCGTGGAAAACAAATAAAACAAAACAAAAACGTTGGCGTAGCGCGCGCGCTCATAATAGAATGCGCTCGAGCAAAATAACAATACATGGTGGAATAAATGAAAGATAGAACAAATAAATTACAAAAATAATGATAACTATCGGTGCAAAAGAGGGAAATACGTGTTAGGCAAGGTTCTGCCACAGTCTCTGTTAAACAGTGCCCGATTGTTTCTAGCTATAAACGAAGCCTCGGTCCATCTTCTCTTCACCCAGTTGTTTTCACTCGCCAGAACTCTTGTATCTTCCCATGCTATGTTGTGGTTGAGGGCATTTGCGTGCTGGGCCAGAGTGGAGGCATCAGTCTTTGCAAGCCTCACGCTCGCCTTGTGTTCTTTGCGTCTGGTGTCTAATGATCTTTTTGTCTCGCCCACATACACTGCTGTACAATCCTCGCATGGTATTTCGTACACCACTCCTGTTTTCTTCCCTAACGGTATCTCATCCTTCGGTTTTGACAACAGCTGCCTCAATGTAGTCAGAGGTTTGATTGATGTTTTCACATTGTAGCCCTCGAGTACTCTCTTGATTCTTTCCGTGGTTCCCTCGACGTAGGGAAGTGTCGCAAAACCGCTGGGTTGCTGTATTTGACTGTCTTTGTCGTCAGGCCGTTTAAGTGGAAGCATGTGTCTCTTGAGAAATCGCTTAGGGTAACCATTGTCTTTATGAAGACAGGTAAACACGTGTTGTTGTTCTTCACGTTTGCTCTGCTCTTGAGTTGGAATGGAGCAAGCTCTGTTGTTGAGCGTGCGGATCACAGAAGCTTTGTGCATGGATGGGTGGTGACTCTCAAAGTGTAAGTATCTACCGGTATGGGTCTTTTTACGATAGTCACCATTGATGTAATCTCCCTTTACACTAACATCCCCCAGGATGAAGGTATTAATGCTTCTTTGAATGTTGTTTCCCTTATTCCAGCCCATCTCAGACCTCCACTACATGTTTTCCGTAAGTTTCTTGAATTTATCCTCAAACAAAAATTTTTCCTATTCAATGATCAACATTATCTACAAATACTTGGCACTGCCATGGGCACCCGAATGGCTCCCTCTTTTGCAAATATTTTCCTCCATCAATTAGAATACAATATATTATCAAATACCCCTAACGAGCTACACCCCCTATTATGGAAACGTTACATTGATGACGTTTTCATGATATGGACTCATGGCGAGCAGACCCTACTTGAACTTCTCCAATATATGAATACCTTCCATCCCACTATTAAATTCCAGTTTTCATTCTCCCCTACTGACATCAATTTCTTGGATACTACCATTTACCTAACCCCTGAACGAAAGCTGGAATCAACATTATATACTAAACCTACAGATAGCAGCATGTTACTACATTATACCTCACACCACCCCCGCCAGTGTAAGTCAGGTACTATATACAGCCAGGCTCTGAGATTTAGACGCATCATAACAGACAATAACAAACTATGTCAACAACAACTGCGACTGAAACTCATTTTACTTTCCAGGGGTTACCCTAACTCACTGATCAATCACAACTTCAGCAAAATCCTACACCTCACGCAGTTCCAATTACTTCATAATCCATCACACAAAGACACTCACATACATAAACAGGTCTTGCCTTTCATTGTCCCATACCATCCTACACTACATTCCATTCCTTCCATACTCCATCACTTCTGGTTTCTAATCAGTAAGGATCCTGAACTTTCACCTATCTTCCCTCACTCTCCCACCACAGCCTACAGCCGGCATTCCAACCTTAAAGACACACTAGTACACACACGTTTCACCTCTACTTCCAACACTCACATTCCTAACTGCTGAACCGTGTTCCCTCTCCTTGCTCTCCTTGGATGGCCTCCTGTAGTTTGATCTACATGTACCCCCATTATACTCAACCACTATCCCAGTTCTACATTGTACCACCATCACTCCCTATATCCCAGATGTCACAGAATATGCTCGCATTTTGGATTCCTACTATGTATGGCTGACCTTCCTGATATATCTACCATGACTTATTTATTATACCGATTTACTTGATCACAACATCAAGTCAAACCAACCCATCTATGGCTTTTCAGGCACATTTATAAACACTTTACCATTCAACACAGAAGAAAGATGGTGTTTCATACTTCTTTACTTCAAGTTGTGCCTCTACATTAACATTATTCTACATATTTATACCGTCTACATGGGTTTTATGTCATCATTTGTACAATATATCAAGGACTTCATTTCTACTCATTATTACTACTGGATCAAATATGACTATTGTCTTCTACCATCAGCCACATTGTCTATATTCACGATATTTATTATCAAGACTTTATCATCGTATCTTACAATGTATCTACAAAGTACTGGGATAGTACATCATTGGTCAACTTCACCACTATTATCTACAATGGAACAATTAAATAACAACATTATTACATATTCGCTAGGTCCCCAATTTTTATCATCTTATGTTTTTTACGGCCCTCCCACTATTGTTGACAGTCTAGCTTTCAATAAATAACTATTCCATGTAGTTTTGCCTGCCTTTCCTCACCTTTTTATCCTTTCATGTAACTCCTTCTTTCCCCTTGTCAGCACTTTGGTCGGCCATTTTGGTTTACTCCTTTCCAGTACACACGTCCACACACAGGGTTCCCGTTTAAACCCATCCCCCCTTCGTCCTCTCCACCTCCCCCTCCGTAGTATTGTTTTTTTTCCTAGGATGTCGCCATTTTTTCTTGAGTTTCCTGGCAACATATTCCCCTTCGTTTTCTTTTATTTATTTTCCGTTCTACTTTCCGTACACTTTTAAATTATGTCACGCTTTTAAATTATGTCACGCGTTTCTTTTTACCGTCTTTTTCTTACAGTTTCGCTATAAACATCATAGCCAAGCTGTATTCACCAAGGAATATGCCTAATTCCAACATTTTACTCACTTCACATCCACTGGTCCGCCAGCGTTTCATTCTCCAAGGTAGGCTCTTCCCTTTTCTCCAACCTTCTGTTTCTTTTCAGCTATTTTTACCATTTATTTTCACTTTTTCCAGTTAAAGTTCAGGTTTTTGGCCTTACGTATGTTCACGATTTAGCGTACATTGTAAGTCTCCCATTCATCCCACCCAACACTTATGTCCCTTGCACTATTGCATGAATTTATTTGGTAACCACGTGTAGGTTTAAGCTTCAAGGCCTTGAAGTATGAAACACGCTTGTCATCTACCATAATGACAACAGTTTAACGTCTTAACCCCTGATGAGTAATGTTAAACTGGGTTTACCAACCCTACCTCTAAATTCATGCTTCAGTGATCATATGAGCTCATATTCTACAGTCCCAATGAAGACCCTCTCCCTTTTATCCACAATTCCACCCCACATTATTTATGACTTATTCATTTACCCCAACAACAATAGAGTCCGATTACCTAATTCTCCTTTATCTATCAACTGATTTACATGATTGCCGTGTGGGAATCTGATGTTCAGAGTATTCGGTTTATTTCCCTTTTAAATTGCCCAATAGAGTCAATATTTCTGATCCGCGATGGTAAGTTATTCCATATTTGAGCCCCACTGTAGCTAAAACTACGTTTTCGATAATTTGTGTGTGGCTTGGGCATTGCAAGTTTTCTGTCAGAATTTCTAAGATTATATTCTGTGCTACGAGGAATGAACATTTCGTGTAGGTACGTTGGGGTTAGTTGGTGGAGGGATTTAAACATCATGAGAGCTTTTTGTTTTTGCCGGCGTTTGTCTAGTGGGACCCAGTTCAGCTTTTCAAGGAGAGACTTGGAACTGGCGTAGTAACTGGCTCTCAATATAACTCTAGCTGCGCGATTTTGGAGTTTCTGTAACTTATCGCTTAATTTATTGCTTAATCCATCCCACACACTACTACAGTAGTCAAAATGGGGCTGGATTAATGCATTATAAATGTGTACAGCTGTGGTTGTTGAAATAAAGGGCTCATCCTTCTGAGGGCACCTATGCCCGACGAGACCTTTTTGCACAGGTCATTTATGTGGTTGGACCAAGAGAGTCGATCATCAATGACCACGCCTAGGGACTTGGAGTGATCGACTCTCTTGATGGATTTGCTCTCAATTTCAACGTTAATATTGTAATTATTTGCTTCAGCACTAAGTTTCTGCCGTGAGTCCATTATCATAAACTCGGTATTAATAAATTAGATTTTTTAGTATCATGTTCACCGTCTATATACAATACAATACAATAAATTTATTAGCATTTCCCAACAGGGATTTTCAATACTAATTTACAAATATAGGATTAAATAAGTAAAATTTATTGCATGGCTCAATTGCATTTTTTTCTTTTTATGGTTAGGTCTGTTTAACATTTCTGACAAGATTCTTGTCTCCTTTGATATCTTACTGGAATGGAGGGAGCAAATGAAGAGAGGTGTTCCAATAACCGTTGCCATCGAAAGCAAGTTGGCTATTTTGTTGAAAAAGTCTACACAGGTTAGTATTAATTTATCATTTTAACATTGATCAGCATATGGGTTTTCATAAACCCTTGAAATAGACATTCATCTGATGCACATTAGTGTACCCTAACTCCATTTTGTTCTTTTGTTTTCATTTGACTATAATATGCTACACACTAACTAAGCATATGGGCATTTTGTCTGCGCATGCGTGAAATACCAACAGTAACACAAAGACCCTCTGAAACACGCATAGATCCCGCGCCAACTTAAATACCAGGAATAACAAACAAGATGGCGAAGTTCTATCTCATATATTTATATATTAACTTGTCTATATGAATATATGCAACTCAAAAATGATGGATTCTATTTTATCAATGTTGAAGGCATGCTGCAGGTTGTCATAACAAAGTATTTATGATGCAATATGAGTGTATATGAGTGTATAATGTAAGGTGACGAAGATCCAGACATGACAAGCTAAACTGACAATGGCTGCTGTCTTCGCCGTATACATGCACTTTGAACATTCAGCGTAGGAGCTATGCAATTTTTTTTAAGTCATTTATTGTACCATTACACCGAGTATAGGATGAGAAGAATCTATTTAATCTGACAGCAAGGCATTTTTTGAAGCCCCATTCTCTATAAAAACTGAAATTATATAAAGGAATGAATGCTGTGGTAAGTATCTCCAACTTGGGAGTCGGTAAAAAATTCATGCCATATCTCGTTAAAGTTCGATCTAAATTGAACACTTCTGAATTTATTGAAGAGTGTAGGGAGGAAATTCCAATGGCATGCAATAAAGACACAGGTTCAAGAAAATCTCTACAAACATGGCCTTGTGGTGTGATGTTTGTTGTTAGTGGAGGTGGTCATGTGGAGTATTGGCAGCCTTTGTATAGGTATGTACAAACATTCCATTATTGAATAATAATAAAAATAATTATGCCTATACAAAAAGTTATTTTTATTATTAGATCTGAACATATTAACCATCTAAATATTCCAATCTTTTAATTGTTCTTTGTCATTTTGTAGATCAGAATCACCTTCACAGTCATTTTTGATTCTGCTACTGTGGATGCATCGTAGGTATAGTATCATGCTGGAAAATGGTTTGTCAAAAGAAGAAGTTGAAATCTCAATGGATAATTGTATATTGGCCTATGATAATATGTGTCACTTAGATAATCTTCTTGTGGCACGCAAAGATTTACCATTCCAGTCACCATGACAAGATGTGGGCTAGGACAACCAAAGTTATTGACAGGCTCCATATAAAGAACCACAAGGACCCCAAGTGTAAAACCATCTATAACCCAGAAGGAAAGGTTCCAGAAGATTTTAACACCATGGCAGTAGAACAGACATTTGTCTGGGCTAGTAAGTTTAAAAAAATAGTTTGTGCCATGCCTCGAAATCATCAATTTTTCTACCTGCACCGTATGATGAAGAGACGAAATGCATATACATCAAGATGCCATTTACAGGGTAAAGACCCTGTGTTACCAAGTGTATCCAAGACATGGAAACCACAGCAATTATTTTTATTGATTTTTCTAGAATTATCATAACACATTATTGTTGATCAATATAAAAGTCTAATAATGATAATAAGTAACCAGAGATGGAGGGCTTTTTTAATTACCATATCCATCCAACAGAACCAGTTTACCAAAACTGTACCAGAACTGTATTCATCAACCAAGTGAATTTCCTTACTATAATCACTAGTTTTTCAATCATTACAACTCTTCATTTGCATAGAAAATCAGGCTAAAAGTACATTGTATTTATATCATACTAACATTTAGAGCAATAAGGTAATACCTCAGGCCCGTAACCAGACCAAAATCTCCTCTGAGGCACTTTTGCCGGTACAGCCGAAAATAAATAAATAAATGAAAACTATATAATAAAAATAAATAACGGTACTTAAAAAAATACTTCTATGACCGTTTATTTGCTTTTCTGGATTGGATTTTAGCACATGTACAATGCTGCCGTTGTTTACATAACATACACATTACCATTGTTGCATGTTTATAGGACTGACATATGTTGCAATTTTCAAGATTTATCTCTGTGGTCTTTCGCTTGTGCTGTTCATTCTGAACAGATTGTTCAGAATGACTTCTCTTCAAGGATGTGGATTCACCTTCTGAAATTCAAAACAACATTGAACATGAACTGAGTGATCTTTATCATTCAATTTCTGTTTTGCAATATTCCATGTTTATCTATAATATTAATGTTATCATTTTGTTCAAAACCTTCATTGCCGGATTTCATATCGTGAGATACTGGGTACGAGTCCCTAAATACTGTGATAATGAACACAAGACCCACATAGCCAGACCACGGGCAACAGGTCACGTAGAGTCAGTATTTTGGTTAATATTTGTATTTTCCATATGGCTTATAAGCTCTCCGAAGCTCTGTTATTGTCTGCATTTGTTTCTGAAGGCCTTTAGATATCCGAACCCCTAACAGTAATCCGATTCCCGACATCTGGTTTTATTTATGACGTCAGCGAAAGTTCCTAGTTCCCAACTTGCTTACGATAGAACTTCAGAACTTCCATTCTCGTACCCAGAGCCCACTCGTCATTTGGTTTGTCGTTGGCTCTAGAGAACCCTGAAATTTTAGCGAATTTCATTGGCTGTTGAGATCAACAATGACTGATCGTATCTGATTGGTCCATGAGATAAACAAAGATTCAAACTTGCAAAACGAAACGAATGACAGCGACGGTTGTAGTATTTTTTGAATTATAAATCTATGGAAATAAGAGTGATTGTGTAGACATAAATTCGTAAAGGGAGATCTAACAATAGTATAAATTATATTAACGGCTACATGCAGTGATTTGCAGTGACCTACCACGGAGAAGGCATACTATCGCCTTTCGGACGTACAGACACGATCGTACTCGCTTTGAGTATTCCAAGGAATATGGTTTATAAAAGCGGAAGACAAGAAGAATTAAGACAGGCAGATTATATTAGAACATGTATTTATCGCCAGCCTTTATTGCAACAGAGCCAGAGAAGAACTGATGATAACGCCAGTCACATTCTGTTTATTGATTGGTTTATACAGGACAATACATTTCTTCTGATTGTTTTTTTTCACACACAATGGGAATGGAATGTTTGGCCGTTGTAAGCAGCCATGTGTGGGGTTGCGTACTAAACATGGCTGCGTAGGAGACTACAACGAATGTATTGGATCATGTACTGGCCATTACCTTACACCAACTAAACTCTCAGTAAAATAAGCCCTGAAAGTAGATCAACTCCAAGCTCATCCTCCACCAAGTGCTCAGACAAATCTAAGTGAAAGTGTCCATGATGGCAAATGCAGTTGTTCAAGTTGCCTTGAAGACCATTCTTCCTCCTGATAAGATTAGCACTTTGGTTACAAATATAAATGTTCTACTCATTTCACTGACTACATGCAGGGATGAAGAACATGCTTGCAAACAGAGCCAAAATGGATGCCACAAGTGAGTACAATGAATTATGTGATTGGATACAGTTTGACCAATGCGCAACTTGGCACCACCAGTATTGTGTTGGCATCACCCCATCCACAGACGACTTGGACTGGAAATGCCCCCTTTGTGTTTCAGCGGACTTCATTCTAATTACATGTTTTAGGCCAAGACACAAACTATTATTCTATAGCAGCTATTCGAAATCCAAAAGCGAAATATATCGTATGTATCATTGCTTGTACCGTGTATGCCGAACACAACTTGTGTTCTCAAACAGTCCACTCCTTCTAGGATCTTCAAATGGCCGAACTACCTTGGAATCTGGTCGAGCTGGTGAACATTATTAATGTAAAGCGTTCTGAAAACGATGACCCCAAACCTTTGGTGGAAACTAAGACCTGTTCCAAACTATTATGACGAAGGCTACCTCATGTTCCAGTCTGAATTATTCCAATCAGTCATAACTCACAGATTTGAGATAATAATTATTCTATGACAAGATGTCACTGAGTTGGAATTTTTAAAATGCTTGCGAGAACTCTGCATTGGATCATGAAGTCATGGAACACAATCGTTCATTACAGAACTAGCACGACCACAAACACCGGAGAAGCAGAACAAAGCACTTTCTACATTTTCTTTATAAAGCTACCTGATTTAATTCACAATCACAGCGTTTTACGACAGATACCAATATTGGCAACAAATTTAACACTACACCTAAAGCCATGATGCAGGGTCATGCTACTCTGGAACAAGTCGCATGGTTTAAGAAATGAAAGCACTGGAAGAGTGGTATCCTTAAAGTGTATATATGGCCCAAAATTTTTATTTTGGAAATCGATTCTTTATGAAGTAAATAATGGGGTGGTGTAGTAGTTTCCTGGTTTGGGCTTCACACGTGTGAGTTACAGAGGTTTGAATTCTCAATATGCAAATCAGATGACGTAAATTCAGTCATCATTTATTATACAAAAACGCCTTTGTGCAAATTACTGACATTTCTAAACTTGCGATATCTTTCCACAGTTTATAGAAATAGTTTTATGAACTTTTTTTCCTATTTCAGAAAAAAAGCACTACTTGAAAAAATAAAATTTAGTTATGACAAATTCCCGAATTGACGTCACCAAATTAGGATATAGAGATTTCAAACCTCTATAACTCACAAATGCGAAGTCCAAACCAAGAAACTACTACACCACCCCATTATTTACTTCATAAAGAATCGATTTCCAAAATAAATTGTTTGGCCATATATACACTTTAAACGAATATGGAAAGGCTTACTCCGGGTCCTAAAGTTGCCTAAAAACGCCTTAAATCGCCTCAAGTCGGCATAAGTATAGTAGTTTACTTTTAGTCCTAATGGTATTAGATTGCCTTTAGTACTGAAAGTCCCTTATTTCAGACAAAACATTATTTTGTTGTTTAATATTAATATTATTAATTATTACATATAAGTAGCTTTTGCAGTTAACATTTTATTAAGAAGACCCGCAATATGATTATACAATGTTTTGACATCAGGCTGGATCATTGTCATTATCAAGTGATCTAAATAGACTTAATGTCAAAATGCTGTCATATCGCTTATCTTTAATTATTTTTATTATTATTCTAATAACTATTTAATTATAATTATTGTCATCTCACAGCTTCCTCAACCACCCAGTGAAGCTGTGAATACATGGATGACAATAATTTAATAATAATTTATTTCTTCAATAAAAACAGCGCATTCCACAATGTCTCAAACCATGCTCTTTACAAAACAGTAAATACAGTAAATAAAATAGAATAGAATAATAATAATAATAATTCCACGCTGTAGAAGAAAAATGATATCCCAGGACAATATGGTTGTTATCGGTCATGTGGCTCAGAGAAAAAAGCTAGACAAGGTCCTTTGTAGATGTTATGCCGAGGCAAGACCAAAGGACGGTACAACATATAGCCAATTGTCATTGTTAGTAATAAGAAATGCCATTGAGCGTTTTCTCACCAGCCCACCTTTCAATAAAAGCATCTAAATCACCAAACATCCAACATGATGCTGAACTCCAAAATGAAAGTCCCCAAAACATAAGGTAAACGTAAAACACAAGCCAGTAATTGCATCCGGTGATCTAAAGCAGTTGTTCACATCCAAAATCCTTCATGTCAGTACTCCACTTGGCCTTTTGAGGAATGTGTAGCCTGCGTAGCAAGCGTTTTTAGGCCGCGCGGAAGAGTATTTGTTTTTTTGGCCGCGCGAAAGTTGGGGCGAGAGCAAAAAGGGGAAGGAGGGGGAGGGGGAGGGGCGAGAAGGAAACGCTTGCAGTCAAACCGTGATTTTGAAAAACGCCCCTTGACACTTCACGGGTGAATGAATTCATATCGTGACAGGACCGTGACAGCTTATGAGTGAAGTAGCCAATCCCAATGAAGCTATTAACGGCGGAAGTGAAATTTCATTTCCTTCAAAGTCAAAACATTGCGCCACGTGTGAGTTGTCAAAAGTAGAGAAAATGGTAAAAGAAAATGGTGGCGTCGAATGTTGTCATTCCAAGCGAATACTGTAGAGTTTGCCATTGCAATTTTAAAGTTAAATTTGGAACTGCAGCTCAGCCAGGAAAGCCAGGCTATATTTCTTCAGATAATCTTTTCAAACCATCAAAAAGGAAGGATTGTCACTGCACAATTCTTGCTGATATTTGCAGAAGTGTGGGAGTAGAAGTTAGAGAAAACCCCCAACTGTTTTCGGACCGAGTGTGCAATCCTTGCGCTCCAAAGATACGGAATTTAGGGACTTTGCACAAACTTATACAAGGCTCGATAGGTTCAAAAAAGAGTGGAAACCTGTCCAAGCGACTTCTTGAAACTCCTCCAGGCAGCAGTCCCTGTCACAAGACTGTCAGAGTTAATTCTCCTGCGCTAGAAAAATCTCATCGAAGGAAGTGTTTGAAATTTGGAGATTCGACCACTAGTACTCTACACGCACAAAACGATCTGGCAGAGTCGTGTCTGAACATTGATGACTCATTTAATTAGACATTATTAGACATTTAATTTAACAGTTAATTAGACATGTATGTAACAAGAATTGGCAAGCTGCCTCTCATACTATACTGAAACACAAAGAACTAATTCCAGAAGTTGGGAAAGCATTTAAAAGAAATATTGCAGAAGAAGTGTCTAAATACACTAAGTCTCAAAGTATTTTGCTCTCCTCCGATCCGGACGTGATTGCTGGCTTTTCGAGCTCAATCTTCGAGTAGGGTCGGTCGTACGACTACCATATAAGGAATACACAACAGTCCGCCATTTGTTTCAAGAGATGGTTCTCATGTGTCGTTGCCTGGGTCTCATGTGCCATTTCAAGGGATTTATCTCCAGTCTATCCCGGTCAGTCTACATGCACGAAACAAAATGGCGGAGGAATCGGTGAAGCGAAGCGTTCATCATTCCATCTTTAAAAGAGTGGAAGGAAACACGCTGCAGCTGATTGAATGTCGTTTGACTGATTGCAAGGAATGTTCATCCTTAAAGAAAGGACTTTATCATTGTCCACTGTGCCCTCTTTCCTTCAGAATTCGATCCCGGCTGAAAGAACACCATGTTTCTGTGCACTGGAATAGTCGGATTAGCTTCGCTGGTAAGTTTTAAACGCAATCCCAGGCACGCAATATTGACTGTTCGCGTAAGCTTATATATATTGTACTGAGCTCTTTCTCCATAAGCATCCTTTAAAAACCGCTCAATCTTTTGTATTTCAATGTGATTTAAGCTTAATCTAAAATTGCGAAACGTCACGTGCAGCTAGTATAAAAACCCGGGTATAAAAACATGGCGAATTTCTATTATGTCCATACATGTAGATTCTCTTATTTCCTAACCTGATCCGCCTGTCAAAGTTTTATTTTTATTTGAAATCAATGATCGATATCAATCGATATCAATAATCGATTATAGATTCACAAATTTCACTTATACTTATTGGCCAGAGATTTGGAACAAGCTCAGCTTGTAAATGCCGTAGCTGTTCCCCCGGTCATTGACTATCTTGAAAGCGTTTCCTCGCGTGCCTCTCTTTTTATGAGCTAGAAATCTCTCTCCTTGTTGGACTTGGAAAGGACAACATTGATAACCCTTTACGATGCATCAATCGCACTTTTAGACTGACTTTGTGGCTTTCCCAGCGGCTTAATTCCATAGATGACATTTTACAGTTTAGCAACAACGTACATAGGTCGATAGGACTACGTCACAACATCTTGTACTGAACCCGATAACAATCGGTCGATGATCGATTTTCATCGATTGGTGATTGATTGCCCCAAACCAATCGATATCAATCGATTAATTGTCATTGATTGATTTCGATTTTTCGATGGTTTACCGATGTGCATGGAGTGTATTTACAAAACCAATGTACTCTAAAATATATATTGTTACAAGTAAGCTAGCTAGCTTAAATATATATTGAATATTGATGTCAGTTTCTACATACAGTGTGTATGTAGATTATAATACTCATTTTCGGATTTCATCTGATGCAATCGCCATGCATTGTTACATGTGCATAAATATACGCATAAATATACATC
Organism: Actinostola sp. cb2023; assembly: GCA_033675265.1. Taxonomy (NCBI): domain Eukaryota; kingdom Metazoa; phylum Cnidaria; class Anthozoa; order Actiniaria; family Actinostolidae; genus Actinostola; species Actinostola sp. cb2023. The sequence goes on along the minus strand of JAUJYZ010001235.1, from coordinate 13,283 downwards.
CTTTTTTGTAAACAGATTATAACATTCTGAAATGCAAAAAGAAGTGCTTGGCAGTGGCCACGAAAAAAGAAGTTATATGGTGGGACAAGCCTCGCTACCACTGCTTTGGCTGTGACAACCTATTCACAAAGAGTCGTGCTCAGATACACTACACTTTACATACAGTACAACCTCCTGTTGAAACCACACACATATGTAACCAACTTCATCACCCACAAACATACTCACCAGTACAAACACAAACATGCATAGGTCTTCCACAGCACCCCAGTTCATCGCCACTTACATCCATTGCAGCACTACCTACAGATACATCCATGTGCAGTGACCATGATGCCCCTGAGGAAAGTGCTTGCTCAGTGACCATGCACCAGGAAACAACACCACAGCTTATGACCACCATTCATAATCTTGGCCCTTCACCAGATTCTTTCACCAAAGGGTCTTCAACTAGTCGTTTGCCTTGTCCTCATTGCTCCCGGGAATTCCATCCCCATTCATTGAAAGTTCACATCGATAAGCAACACAAAGATGAACTAGGTGTCAATGTAGACAATACAATCACATCAACCAATTACCATGTTGGTGTCTGTGTTGATGAGCGAGCAGGGATTTTCCTGGTGAGGAGAAATAGAAGTGGAGTCAGTGTTTGTGCTCATGTACAGTACTGCCCTAATGGAAGGCCACCCATAATGGCATGCCAACTGAATGTCTGCCAGCAGGTCATGGATACAGCAGCCAGAAGTGGTCTACAGGGGTACATCTGCAGTCATCTTCAGTCAGTCCCTTTTCTGCCAAAAAGAGTACCACACCAGGTCCTCACAAGTGGAAGCCTCGATTATCTGATCAATGATCTACAACTATTAAGACCAAGCAGAAAAGAGGAGTGTGTAGCTTATCAGGCTGATGCTACAATAGCAGGAGTGTCAATGATTGTACAGCTCATTGGTGAGAGTCACACTTCCTCTCGATATCTTAATTTCAGTGTATGGGATAAAGATGAGAGGAAGAAATGGTGGTCTTTTAATGGCAGAGTCTGTGTGACCTATGACAGTAATCAGCACGTCTGGTTTTGCAAACATGTCAGTGGGTCACAGTCATGTATTCACAAGACAATTGTCAAGTGGTACATGGCAGAGACGAAGCAATTTCCTGGCCACCTCATGAGTTCACTTTCCCAAGAGGTGGACAATGATGATTGTGATACCAATGAAGTTGACCATGAGACCATTAGTGAGCCTGATATGTGCAGCAATGGCACTGAGGATGTCTCTGCAATAACCAGAAAGCTGTATCCACCCCAGGGTAACATGGCGGAAGAAATGACAAAATATATGTTATCATACAAAAGGATACCTGTATCACTGCCAGTATCCCTGAAATCAGGAGCATCTGCTTTTCCAAGACGGTATTTACAGGTTTTTTTTTTTACAAATATATTGTGTTACAGTATACTGTACATGTAGTTATATCAACTCTGTTGTAATTTCATTTATCCTACAGCCTTGTTCCAAGTGAAACACATTGTAGTAGGTGTCCAGATCACCCACAGCTTACAGAACCTTTTGCAGTTACCAAGTGTGCAACACTTTTGACAACCACACAAGTTGGTCTGATAACAGGTAACAGTTATATATAGTTGAAGAAATTAATTAATTTTGAGTCATTATTTATTTTAGAATAAACATTAAATATATCTAGATCAAGTGCAGGGGCAGAGATTGAACAAAAACTTATAATACAGTGATATATCAGACATGTATTTGTGAAATGCAATTCATTACAACATGATTGTTTACATGTGATAGGGATAGAAGTGTGTGTGAAGTTTTGCCCAAGGTGCAACTTGCCATACCGCTATCAGGAATTCAATGATGGAGTCCATAACTTCAATGACTTTTGGATTTTTAGCTTGGGCTTCATGGATCTTATTAGACAATTCTTCAAGGTAAAAGTAAATGGTATTTCGTGTGTTTAAAATGAGGGTCTCACTTATAGATGAAGTGGGGATAATGTGAAGTTATTATCATCTTTGTTATTTACATGAAAAACTACATTTACATGTAATTTTAATTTTTAATCAATTTAGGTTCATACTGCCTTTAGCCGTGTGTGTCAAGCAGTAGAGGGATGGCTTGGATTGGAGGGTTTACCTTCATCAATTATTCGCAATGCCTACCTACATTACGAGGCTCTTTGTGATCACAAGTATCAGTACTTCTGTGTCCTGTGTGGTCATCATCCACCCTTTCTGGTAACAGATGCTGATAAGAAGGGCATGTTTGACCTTTCTGGTAATAATATTGAATTGACATACACATGCATAGCGTCTATCAATGTCATATATTTACATAATTAATACAACTTACTTGCAAGTCCAAATTGTCAGAATGTAAATAAGTGTATTTGTAGAAGGAAATATCTAAATGTCTATTGATCAACAAAATTAGTTTATACTTATTGCACATATTGTTTATCCCAAGCATGCCAGATTCCTGTTCTTGTTTTGTACAGTATTTTGTTTTCTGTGTAATTTCAGCAAGTGAACTAGATGTTCCTGAAGATAATAATGACGAAGTTGATGCAGATCTATTCTGGAACCAAGTCTGCCTTGCCATGGTTTACAGAGGATTTCTCCACACTGGTATGTAAACATACAGTAAAGACTAGACTGCTCATAAATCAGTAATTTAATTTAAATATAATTTAATATATTTCTTGCAAGCAGCAAATTACAATAACTTGGAAATTGTTCTGCAATATATGTGACATATAATGCAGAATAGGAAAACCCTGACAATCACATTGTGAATTGTAAAGTTTGTTGTTTTTGTTGTTGTTGTTTTATACCAATATATTATTTGTAGGTTTATCTGATGTCCATAATCCTTTTGTTGTGAAACCTTCCTACAAGTTCTGGGCACCTTGGATTGGAAGACACACTCGAGCCAGTAAGACGATCCTGAACACAGAGTATAAGAAGTGCCATCATGACAAGGATGTAGCAGAATCTGGCACGTGGCACCAAATGAATGTAGAGGATGTCGTAGAAATATTAGAGCAAGGAAGCGTGAGTTTTATATCTTTACTAGATACTAGATTCAGCACATGCATATACTAAACATAAAGAGCATTTGTGAAAAATTATAGCAATACTGTATTTATCCCTGTTCTTTTCTTTTAATTATCTCAGGTTAAAGTCTTGAAGGAACTGTGTCAAAAGTTGTTGATTGCTGATACAGCAAAACAGTCCAAGATTGATCTGATAATGAAACTGAAGGTCCAACTAGGAATTCCTTCAGAATTCGTTAAAGTGTTTTCAAAGTTTTGGGGAGGATCAGGTGAGTTGAGTTATTTTACCGGTCTTTACAAGTTAGCATCTTTACACTTATTTTCATATAATTCAATGTCACTGGCAGCAAATCCAGTAGTGTAATTGGTAACATGCGTGCTCTTTCAGCTCGAGATTCGGGTTCGATTCCCGAATGGTTTTTCAGTGATATATATCATTTATTTCAGTACAGCTTCTGTGCACCTTATGATAACTATGATAATGGTAATGTTTTGGTGTGATGCGAGATGATTAAACTCGAGTCACAATTTGTTCTCTTCATAGGCGATTTTCGACGGGAATCAGAGTTTTGCGTTTTTCTCAAAAAACACAACGCTATTTCATTAAACTAACTACACAGCGATTCTAGTATCACCCTAGCCTATCTAACTTTGTAATATGAGCGAAATCGATTTTTCAGTCTTTGCCACAAAATTTGGATTTTCCTCGGTTTTTGGTGACATTCACTCTTAAACATTTCTCAATGTTTAGATCTGAGATTAAACGATTATAGTCGGATCAAATCAGTGTTTGGTTATTTGTTGGGTGACTCGGTAGAACATACAGAATTTGGAATCGCCCGGCACTCGACAACATAATACCGCCGGGCCAGCTCAGAATTTGTATAAACGACCAACATCGAGAAAACATACTTAGATTTTATAGAACTAGTCAACTAGATATATTTTCGTGATTGATTCTGACAACTGAACTTGCCCCTGCTTGACCTCCGGTGCCTCCTGATTGGTTTGTGATTTGTAATCTCTCTTGTGGTCAGACTTAATGTCTCCACCTTCCTTTTTATAACAACCACGAACAAAAACAAAACAAAACAAAAAAAAAAGACCAATTTAAGACTCCTGCCCCGTACAATCACCACATTTGTTGGAACTTTGTCTTTGTTATCTAAATATACTACATAACAATTGGCTTCTAAAATTAACGATGGTTAAAAGGGATTTTAGGCTTTGCAAATAGAGCGGGCTCATATAGTTTGCTGAAATCCAGCGCATGCGTATCCATACAAAACCACCGTACTGAAAATACATATACTACCTACTGTTTTAACAACATACTAGAGTATGTACAAAAAATGTACAACATGAAGTTCTTATCGAGGATAGATTGTTGTGAAAAAATGATGAAGTTCCTCGTTAAAACAATTGAGAAAACCCATGTTTAAAAAAGACAGCAAAAGTGGACATTTTTAAACTGCTCTAACTTCTGCGCATGCACAGCTAATCCAACTTCGTGTGTACACGTCTTATACCAAGTTACAGATTGTGTGAAAGTTTCACCTTCATAGCTTGAAAAACAACGAAGTTACACAACTTTACCTATTCTCAAAAACCAAGTGATATTTTGGATGTGTTCTAGTAGATATACATAGGTTTCAAAGACTCCAGGATAAGAAAAATACAAACTGCTCTAACTTCCGCGCATGCGCAGCTAATCCGACCAAACTTTGTGTGTCGATGTCATATACCAAGTGACATATTGTGTGAAAGTTTCATCTTACAATGCAAAGGAGGGGCCACACATCACGAGTGTCGTTTCGTTGTTACATTAACCACGAAATTGTTTGGTTCAGTTCGCCCATTTTAACAGTCAAAATATGTGGCAAACCTGAGGTAAGTAAAGTTTCTCCAATCTACACTTTACACTCTACATGTAGATGATCGATTGTTAGTTTATATTACTTTATACTGTTATAGAGTAATACATGGCTTCATGAGTTCTGGCCTCACTGAGACACAGTATCTTGGCTTCATGGAAGCTGCATCTTTTGGCTCAATTGAGCACACATACCTTGATACAGGTACATTTTTTTGACTGCTGTGAGTGTGATATAATAAGCTATCTATTTACTTATCATAAAATCTATTTTATACCTGAGTCCCAAATTGAGTCTGATTTATTATTATAACATTGATTGACATACAGTGTTCATTGTATCCAGTACAAGTCTATATTTGTTTGTTTACTTTATCTTGCACCCTGAATGGTTTTTATGATCCATGGATATTCCAACTCACAACAACATAAGTTTATTTATTTTCTTGCTTTTTTATTTGGAATATATAGCCTGCGTAGCCTGTTGCAGGGACAAAAAGGAAGGGAAGAGAGGATGAGGGAAGGGGGAAGGGGGAAGGAGAGGGCCCCCTCCCTTCTCCTCCCCAGTCTGCCCTTCCCCCTCCTTTCATCTCCCCTCGTTCCCCTAGCTCTCTTCCCTTTTTGTCTCTTTTTCATTCATTTATGCCTTCAAAAAGTGAACATTCATTCACGATATGCTTTCCATATATAATGTACTAATTTTGTATCCAATGTAGTACCACTGTAGTCCTGATGTAAATTAACTATTTTACTAATATCAAGCTTTTGGAAATAGTCTTCAATAAACTAGGTTACATAGCAGCTATTGAAGCTGTCTATCATGGTTGTTTACAGTCAGCAATGGGGGAGATCCAGAGCGAGCAGGCTTACATTGATAATGATGGCGATGTAAGTCCAATATTGTCTGAGATTTATTGTATTTGAAATATTATTGACTATAAAATAATGAATGTCCTGATTTATAGATTATTGTAACAGACGCTAGACATGACTCGTCCAGAAATGCTCAGCACACAACAGCAGCAGCACTGTCTTACTAGTAAGTACAAATTATTGAGTGTACATTTGAGTAGAAATTATTAAATTATTACTACTGTCATCAAAAAATTTTTTAATTACTTTTCTTGTAGCAACAAAAAGGTGATTTGCACAATCAACTGGTCAAAAGAAGATCTGACCCCTTCAGTTTCACGTGAGGTCCCCATGACAAAATTACTATTCGAAAAAATTGAGGAAATGGGTATGAAATAACATTGTTATTATTTCACTGTAAAAGATGCTTCTTCCACGTAAATGGATTTTTATTATCCAAGCTTTCGGGCCTCTGGCCCATCATCACGTTTTACGTTACCGTACGTTCATGGTGTGACGGAAAGAGTGAAGAGGGTTCTGGAGGGCCATGGAATAAAAACATCTGTCAAGCCCTTATGTACACTGCGTCAATCGCTATCAAAGCCGAAGGATACCATCCCGTGTAATAAGAAGACCGGAGTTGTCTACCAGATTCCCTGCGGAGATTGTGAGGCGGTGTACATAGGGGAAACTGGACGATCATTGGGCACCAGGAAGAAGGAACACATGGCAAGTGTTAGGTTGGCCAAGACACAGGCGTCGGCATTGGCAGAACACGCCACGAAAGAAGGCCATGACATCGCATGGGACGATACAAAGATCATTGCTACCGAATCTTCCTGGGTCCGAAGGAAATGGACAGAGGCATGGAAAATAACAAAGAACAAAAATGCTTTATTCAATAGAGACTCTGGGAGGGTAGTTCCAGGGAATTACATTCCTCTTGTGGACAAGTAGAACTTTACTAAGAATTGTCTTGTAGTAATTGCGCGCGCGTATAGCCGCCTATTAATTAGCTCACGCTACAATCACGTTTGTTTTGTTTGTTTTTATACGTAATCTTCTAACTGAATTTTGTAAAATCCATTCATTCCCTGATGATGGGCCAGAGGCCCGAAAGCTTGGATAATAAAAATCCATTTACGTGGAAGAAGCATCTTTTACAGTGAAATAATGATACCCACGTACAACGACACTCTTAATTTAACATTGTTATTATAAAATTGTATTCAAATTTCAGTGGATGATAGAAATTAAAGTTGAAGAAGCTATATTAATATTGCCTTCTGCAGGTCATTCTATTGCTGAACTAGTACATGATAATGTACCTGCCATCCAAAAATGGGCAATCAATGAAAAACATATCATGAACTCCTATGATACTTGGCATGGTAACTAAAATATCTTACTTATTATACTGAAATCTCAATTTGCAAAGTTGTACTTCAAATAACTTTACTCATTCAATTAAACAAATGAATTTCATATTTTCATAAATAGGAGGTAAAAATGTTAAAAAATCTGTGTCGAAGGTCGCTAGTGGGACGAAGGAGGAGGGTAAAACCTGGTTTTCAGATCAATCAGATAAAGGTAAAATAAGGTGAAACAAATGTTGAATTTGCAATGAAGAGATACAATAATTGAACTATATACAAATATGTTTGAAAACTTTTCAAAAAAATTATACTGCAGTTTGGTAGTTTTAATTTTTGACTTCTTTGAATACAAACTTTTGGAATAATATGTACATTTAAAATTAAATAATTAACATACGCCATTAAAATTTACTAAATGAATAGACTTGTTACCCTCTTTATTAGTCAAAGCAACAAAGACCCATTTTTACTACACCATGAAGAGGTTCAGTGATGATGGCGATCAGGAAGAGTTTCGGTCAGCATTATTGAATATAATATCACACTACCAGGTAAGCAGCTGTTCAATGAGTCATGTAGGGGGCTTTCATTTATCAGGACAGGGGGAATTGGCAACATTGTGTTTGTGAGAGGGGAATTCCATTGAGGGAGGGTATGGAATATTGCGGAGGGGGATATTGTTAGCTTACATTTTGTGATCTTACCAAACCCACCTATGGTGATAATTGAAAGCCCCCTAAGTACAAAAGTACCATGTAATGGATGCTCTGATTGGATAATACTGGGGTCAATTCAATAAAACGTTTACAACTGTAATTTACAAGTGTAGCTATATTGCTTTAGCAGCCAAGAAGCCAAGTTACAGTTGAATGGAATTGATCTATGTATATTTGAGAACTATTAATTTCCCCATGACTCACATCATCTTGACTTTTTTTCATGATGGAATAACATATAACATGCATGCTCATTGGCTAATATATCTACAACCTATTTGCCCATGGTTTGCACACAATTTGATCAATAATTAGTCAACTCGTGCAGTGCATGGAAGCTTGTTAGCTAATAATATAATGACTGAACCACATTTTGAAAAAATAATTCTGACAATATTATTGTATCCAGACTAAACTAACATGTACTTACAGTGTAACTTATGTATTCAATCACATGTTTTTCTACATTCTACACTGTTATTTAATCTACAGGGTAACCATTCACAATGCTCAGTTGACAGTAGATGTCACATGCTGGACTGTGTGTGCAGCAAGAAGCCTTTGGTAAATCCAAAGGCTATTGAAGCATTCAAGAAAGCCATGACCGGCACACTAATTTACAGAAACCCACAAGACTATATGAGAGTAAGTTCTAGTAATCTTTAACATGTATGTTTTTATTCATTATGTGGCCATTGATGAATGATTTATTTCAGTGTCGTGACAGCTTCTGGATAGAATCTTTCAATTCTGCCATACTGATGTATGCACCAAAAAGGATCAGCTTTGGAGATGAGAGTTATGGCACTCGTATTCAACTAGCAGTTCTTCACTGGGTGATGATATGTTATTCATGACTTTATTATTCCACTTGTGCGTCATTTTACTATATAAGGGCAAGAGACCATGCAAAAATGGGTCAAAACTTCAGGAAACAAAGAAACAAAATTAATTGTGGAATAATAAACCCCTTATTAATTTGATGGTTGGACAGATATTACTCACAGACATTTTACTCATTGCTCGTATTTTTCCTCACCCTACGGGCTCAGACGTAATACTATGCAACTCATAACACATCCACACATATTATCTGTCAAACCATCAAATAATATAAGCTGTACTATGAAATCTGTATTTTGATTTGCTGTTCATTTAGCCATTGATTACAACATGCATAGTTTGATTACTGACAACTACACCTCTAACTGTTAGTAAATCCAATGCTTGTTCATGGACCTGGAATTTATTTTGGAAATAATATTATAATAATATTTTGTAGCTTGCTAGATCATCATTAGTTTTGCCTGTACTTCTCTCTTTCTTTCTTTATTCATTCATTCAGTTATTTATTTATTTATTTTATTTCCTCTTTTACTTATCTTTTTCCTTCCTGTTCTTATATCATGCTATTATACGTGTTTCTTTTGCTTGCTTCTTCGACACACGCTTTGTGTTTGCTCTCACATCCCATTAGTTTTTTCCCTGTGTTTATGTTGGGATCCCTGTGTGCTAGATGCCAGCAAAAATCTCGATTTGTGTTTGTCCTGCCGGATTGTTCGGAAACGTGGTCGGACCAACTTTGACAATGCTCAGACAGCAGTATACAGCATGCAGTACATGTGTCCAGCGGGGTTCATCATAAATGATTACGTACATTGTACGTTCAAAGCACCTTGTAGACGATTAGTTCTTTGTTGTTTTGACCGAGGTATTCGCAGTGTAATTATGTCAAAGTCAAACTTATTTATTGCTGGAAACATTCATCAAGGCTACGAACGCTTTAGTGACATTTCATGGGGAAGACAATGTTCTTTTATGAGTTTTTCAGCCGCCTATGATTTGTTCAGAATTTACCAATCGAACAATGGACTGGTAGATCAGATGCTTGTCGAAGGAGATCGACTTTATCTGGATGCTCTTCGAAGTAGATCCATCCCTGACACAGAGGTGTTGTCCCTAAACTATCTGCCCATTATGGCATATTGGTCTTTGGAGACTAACAGTAATTATCATTTGCCTATTACGGCACAAACACATGATTGTGATGATTCGCCTTTGGGCTGAATCACAAACAATTCTGTAACTGCAGAAGAACTTACCATTGCATTACTACAGGTTAACGCAGAATTGATTATCTCATATGATGGATACAATAACAAAATGCTAGATACATGTATCCTAAACGCATGAACTGACACCATACATTGTTTGTTACTGTTAATATTGTTATTGCATTTTGTTCTTCCAAGAAGTGTGCAGAATTATGCATTATTATCAATACATTTCAGCAATAGACCATTATTGGTCTCTTGAGACTTGAGTTGAGTTAAAAAATATATGTTGCGTTCAACTGATGATTGCATCATTTTGCTATTAGTGATAGCCAACAAAATGTTAACTGACAACATATGCCATTATAATGATGCACTACTAGTGGTGTAATAGGTCACATATTGCTTGCAGCACTTCGCTTGCTTAAAGCAATGACTAGTATAGGGTTATATTTCTTGCTTTTTTTGTGAAATTGAAGCTAGTGTTGCTGTCATCGAGGAGAAATGTTCATGTTAGGACGATCAGTATTGAAGAGTGCAGAATATTTTGGAAAGCAGACCAATAGTTGTGCGTACCCTCACAAAACTTCATGCCTAAATACCGAGGAAATTATTACACCGTACCCCAAACATGTGCAACCCATGGAGAGGCGAGATTGATCAAGTAGCAGAGTTCGAAGCAAAATAATGAAACTTTTAAATAAGACAAACATTAGCTTGATCAGACAATCTCCAGAATAAAAGAACATAAAAGTGTTTGCAAAGGAAGCCATTCTCCAGTTGCTCACTTATTTGAAATAGTCAAAAAGCTGGCTAAGAAATGAAGCAGCTTTTAAAAATGCATGATTTTTTTAAGGAAATCAATCATACGATTTCGAATTTGCAATTAATTAATTTTAGTGATTGTTAATGTCAACAACCAAAAATAAAGTTTGGAATGGTACGTTTGATTTTTGTTCTTGAGTAAAATAAACTAACTCGCAACTAGCATTGTTCCCACACTCATAATAAACATCCAACACTGCATCTAGGGAACTAGGATGTCGCCATTTTCTGTTTAGTTTCCTGGCAACAAATTCCCCTTCGTTTTCTTTTATTTATTTTCCTTTCTACCTTCCGTACACGTACGTCATGGTTTGAGGTTTTTTTCTTTTAAATTATGTCATGAGTTTCTTTCTACCGGCTTTTTCTTATAACTTCACTAATACACTCGTAGCCAAGTTATATTCACCTCAGGAAAATGCCAATTTCTAACATTTTGCTGACCACCCATCCACTGGTCCGCCAGCCATTCATCCTTCAAGGTATGCTCTTCCCTTTTTCTCCAACCTTTTGTTTCTTTTCAGCAATTTTTACCATTTATTTTCCCTTTTCCCGTTTACGTTCAGGTTTCTGGCCTTACGTATGTTCACGAGTTAGCGTAATTCACCCCACCCAACACTTATGTCCCTTGCACTAAAGCATGAATTTATTTGGTAACCACCTGTAGGGTTAAGCTTCAAGGCCTTGAAGTATGATATATGTTTGTCATCTACCATAATGACAACAGTTTAACGTCTTAACCCCTGATGAGTAATGTTAAACTGGGTTTACCAACCCCACCTCGAAATTCATGCTTTAGTGATCATATGAGCTCATATTCTACAGTCCCAATGAAGACCCTCTCCCTTTTCTCCACAATTCCTAGCCTCACCCCACATCATTTATCACTTATTCATTTATCCCAACGACAATAGAGTCCGATTACCTAATTCTCCTTTATCAATCAAATGTACCACTAGCCACAAAGACATATTTTGTTATAAAGTACCATCCTTCAATAAATCAAGGAGGATAACTCAACTCTGTGGTGGGATTGCTACAACATTTCATCAATTTCTTGAAGAAACTGACGAATTCAAGCCAGCATTTTTCAGTCCAACAACAAATGAAATGAAAAAGATGGAATGCATACATGTAGATGGTGGAAACGATAAGGGCCCAGGTTATCTGAGGTTACAACATACAAGTATGTTTATATTTAACTTAGATATATAAAAAAACGCAAAGTATGTCAATTATTGAATTAACTTTAAATTTAAAATGTCAATTTGTCAATACAAGTTACGACGAAGGCCTGGCATAAATTTGTTGCCATGTCTCGCCGTTGCGGAAGATTGCGGAGAGGAAAAAAATTGTCATATATTGGGCTACCTGTGATAACCGAGGCCACGTTTGACACAACTCTACTAGAGACTGATAACTAAAATAGGGTTATTCACAACTCCATGAGGAAAATGCTCTGACACCTGCACGTCACATTCACCATCAATAGCACTTCTTCTTCCTAGCACTAAAGACTAAAGTCCAGTCGTGATGGCAAAGCCGAATATTTAGCAACAATTAACTTATTTATTTGATATTTGTAATTCCACCGTAAAAAGATAATCTTTTAAAAATACATTTATTTTGTTTTATATCTCAGAATGGAAAAAAACGAGCTAAATACGTCATCAAGTAGTCCGGTGCCTGAACCGGCTGAAGCCAGTGAAGGCGAAGCAACACCGATGGCGGAAGTGGCTGCAGAACCGCCTCAGCCGGCGGCTCTTCAACGTCAAGGCCAATGGGCACAGCGTGATAAGTGTTGTTGTTTGTAATATTTAAAATATATGAGCTTTTAAAATTTTTAAATTCGATAACAGCAAGTACATTGCATTTTAATACTTTTTAGTTTAGTTGTTGTAACTTTTTAATAAGCTTATTAACGCATGCCAAAATGGTCTTTATAGACTAATAGGAAAGCCACATACGAAACGTAAGTCTGTTTGTCTTTTGTTAATCTTCAATCGCTGATATTTAGATCTAGAATGGTGTGGAACATTTATCCAAGCACCATAGACAGTTTCAAGTAGTATATTAATTCTTTTCAGCTAGTTTGCTTTTCGAAAAAGATTTGTGTAGGGATCTGGCATCTAAATAAGGGGAAAGCTACATCAGCCGGGCCAAAATGACTGGAAAACACCTCGCTAGAAGAACGAACTAAAACGAAACCCGGTAAAAATATGGCAAGAAAAAACACTTAGCGATTCAAAAGAAACAGGAAAACACGATGGAGGAAACGGAATCCCTCCCCCTCAGTGACCTCTCAAAAGAAAGCAGATCGTCATCTTTCTTCCATATGTGCCCCCCTCTCGACGAAACACAATGCCAGTGCCAGACCCCGTGAGTCAGCCCCACCAACTCAATAGTCCATGGTTGTAAACATATCAATTGTCAACTACCCAAATAATAATAATAATAATGTTAAAATAATAATAATTAATAATAATAATAATCAGCAGTGACCTAAGTCAACAAAATG